>JAOBYK010708662.1:0-82205 GCA_025434845.1 Phenganax subtilis
AAGTAGGTCCAACAATAATCATATTAAATGGATCTTTCTCTGTTTTTATTTTTTCTGTTTTGATTTCTTTTGATTTGGTTGATATTTTTTCAAATATTCCTAAGTCTCTTCCTTTTTCACTTGTAAGTCCTCTTGTTGGCATTCTCCTTTATTTATAGAATTTTCACTTTTCTGTTCTTCTTTATTATTTATTTTTTTATTAAAACCATGTTTACCTACTATAAGTCCTCCTGATAAAACTCCAACTAAAGGAATAAATGGAGTAATATATTCTTCGGCCGAAATCGACATTGTTTCAGAGTTATTGATTGATGAAACCCGTTAGTGCGCGGTTATTGCCGAGCCGAATATATTTATATTATTGTTACACAATGAGTCAATGACCAACGCCAGATCTTCCTATACAACCCCAATGGCAAGGGTTCTAAAATCTTGGTGTGGAAACGAAGAAGGAATGACTTTGTGGATGTATATCACCACGAGTAAGAATGCTTTGCTGGCCCTGTTTTTGTTATCTGTAGGTAAATCGTCTGCTTGGACCTAGACAGACTAGCGCAACATGCGGAGTGTCACATATGCACGAGTGTCTGTTATTATTCAAGTGCATGTGGTTAAAAGACTTACAAAAGTGTAATGAGAGTAAAATAACGCGAAAAGCGGGCAGTATTTTACAATGAATGTCCATGTCAAACAATTTTACAAACTTAAACTGTTCTTGACATGCTAATGAGCTCTGCAGAGCGAAGCAGTCATTATATTTAATTCTACTATGGCTGAACTTCGTTTCATTGCTATTAAATGCAAACACTTTTTTCTGTAATGTGAAATTTTTTCCTATTTTATTGCTCGTTCAAGTTAAAAAGATACGGACATTCTATCGTCAGATCGCTGCAAATGGCATTTTCGGAGTTCTAAATTTCAACATTATTTAGGGGAGCATGCCCCCAGACCCATCTAGTTGGCTCGCGCCTTCTGCGCTCGCTGCCCTCCGTACGAATGTCAACATGCAGGACCAAACATTTCAGCCTAGCTACGCCACTGGAAGTGTACTGACCCTCTCCACATGGCACGAGTGGTGGTTGTGTTATTGTTGAAGGCATGGTGTTTAAGAGAGGTGTATTGGCGGGTGTAGATGGAAATAGCTGCTGGACTTGCATAAAAGGCGAAAAGGAATTCTGAGAAGTCCTTGCTGTCATTTGTGGCTGTTGTGTTGTTATGCTTGAGGGAATTCTGTTAACGATGTTTTCCCTTGTGGTACTCTTTTTGCGACGTCCTTTCTTTCTGTGGGATGAAAAGAAGCTGTTAGATCAACTGTTTGCCCGTTCATGTCTGTTCTGCTGCTGTGGAATGTTTCAGCTCCGAGTTCTTTGGCTTGATCTATTTCCTGGTTATATCGCTTTTGCTTACTTTGAATATTAGAAGGACCAGTTCCTCCAGTAACATATCCAATGGAGTACTCTTTCAATTCAACATCTAGAACTATTGTATCTCTTGCATCAGCTTGACATGCTTCGAGCAGTGACAAATTTGCACGATCCCTATGCGCCCAACCTGCGTGAATAATTTCAGCTTGATTCATGCTAGGTGCGTTGTCTAGGGTAAAGGCACGGAAGTAAATCTCCTTCTGTCATGCCACCACGATAACCGGCTTTCCAGAAACGAGCGTTTTTGATTCGCGGCAATGAACAAATCTAGGCGTTTCTTCACGTTGTTGTATTCAAGCTCGGTTGCACTTTCCAGAAGCTGTTCGCATAACTCTTTAAATTGTATCGAGTCCTCTGCCTCCAGCTTCTTAGTTTTCTTATTCCTGTGGTTCTTGAAGTAAAATTCGCACGACTTTTTACGAATTTTTTGCTTCATCGCCATAAACAGTACATGAACCAGCTAGGTTCGCCCCAGCCATGTCAGTGCACCAACTCGTTGGGTTAAACATCTTATTCCTATCTCCAGAAACCTTCTTTAAAACTTCGTTCAACAAAGACCAAAATAGAGTTACATTTTGGGTATCCTTAGTTTTCGCTTCCATAATGGCTAGAGTGATTTGCTTCCATAAAAGAGCATGGTACACACTCACGGTTAATGTAACAAAGCCACGACATCGCTTGTATTTTCCATGAAAGAAACAAAACTCGTCATTCAAAAAAAGGTCACCTTCTCAGTCCATAGCCAACTCAATTCTGGCCTTTTCTTGGCTAGATTTAAAAATAAAGGAAGGTTTGTCCACGTTTCCACGTCTATCATTTATTTTATAAATATAAAATTTATCCTTTTGATTACAATACTGTTTAAAGGTGACTACTGTTTCAAAATTATGCCAAACTCGCTCAATGTCCTTTTTCATTTACTTTTTCTGATTTCCAATCCACTGTCTGTTTAAAGTAGCCTTAGCTTGTTTTTCAGTTTGTCTCCAATCGCATCGCTGACGGAGGCCTGAGACAATACATGCAGGTTGTAACTCCGAGGGCTACATATTTGGGTTATCCTTCAAAAGCTGTCTCACCTGATCTTGGTTCTTTAGTCATTGTTTAATAACTGGACAGGTGAGATGGCCACAATGATAGACCGTTATGCACGTTTTGCTCTAGCTTATATATCTCCGAGAAAAGCAAGGGATAAATGTGGCGATATTTCCACATCCTTTTTCTTCGACCACCCCCTTACTATTTTTTTCAAACTGAGTCGTATTAAACTCCACCGTATTCCACTTTGAAGGCAATCTGATACAACAAACCTGGGCGATTCTTTTACAGTCAGCAAACCTAGCTCTAGAGTGCCCACTCCAAGAAGTAGGACAATTTATTTTCATCTTCTATCATCTGACAATGCGGGAGGAGTTTTGCTTCGTTCTCCTGCACCTTGGCTTTGACAATGTATACCTTATCACCGTCGATATCGTCAGGTAATTTCTGCACCTTTTTTTTTACACTTTGTCCCAATAAGCCACACCGAATCTATTTTCCTTCATGTGCGAACAATTAATGTCAGTATCACTGTCGCTATGGCTTTGTTCCTCACTTTCGCTGTTGTTTGATTTTTCTTGCCCCTTATTCTTTCTAAACACATCACAAGGAGCTCAGCAGCATCCTACTGTACTCAACACTTGCAAATTATTCACCAGGGTTTAATATGCACTTAAAACTGTAATATGAAAGGTCTAAAACATTTTTTTCTTCTCTCATAGAATTTTTTTTAATGCAAAAAACATAAAATTTTACATGCATAATCTCATGCAGCTCAAATGTTTGTTCGACATTTTCTATCTTAATTGATAAGTATATACTTAAATGAGACGAATTTGTAGTTTGAGGCAAAGGCATTGTTAAAACAAGACTGTTGCTAATGCTGTACCAAGTCAACGCATAGTGACTTTTCAGTACCTAGGACTATGCTTCTTTGGCTTACGATGTTTTCGAATCTCTTAGAATTCGTCTGCATCTGGTTATTCATCAGAGGTGGCATTGTACGAATAAAAAACCGATTATTTTGCTAAGTTACCATTGTTTTTACGGATATTCAAAATTTGACCATAGATTTGGCCATATAAAACCTAACCTTCCATGGCTCTGCGATTTTACCGGGGAATCAGTAAGATCGATTATGTCTTTTGTTTTGGCGCATGCCTCTAAAGAACAAAAGCATGACATGGTTTCACTCACATTACATGTTTCTTGAAACATTCATAAGCGTTGTAAAGAACGAGGGCTTAGCTCCCCCAGTTTTTTTACATACCTAAGGTGTATCTAAATAATGCATGGTAATATAATAAACAAATAGTTTGAGTGCATAACGCTACTTAAGATTATCTCATAAAGAAAGCAGAACATTGCAGTATTTCTATACAGCTATAGAAACACTTGTGCTAGATTGGAAACCTAGAAATAAGGTGAGAAAATATCTCAACAGGATCGTTTTCCCATCAATGATTTATTGATCTTTCAAACTCACACACACGCATAACTCTACAGAAACACAGCAATATTTTCCATTTCTTAAATAGAAAATTACATATAATAAAATGGGAAAGTTCCTTTTTCCAAAATGAACCGTTAGCGATGGGAAACACCGGGCAGCCGGCATTGTATTCTTCATCGTCAAACGACTCAAACTTCTGCATTTTGGCTTGTTCAGAATATAGTGATTACTTCATAATATTGTTATGAAGGATTTATTATAACACGCTTTACACAAGATATTTAGAATCGTTCTATTTAATTTGTAATATTGTTTGTTGAAATTTATAATCTCTTTCTCGTCTATCTTGAGTTGGCAGGAGATTTTCTTTCTTGTTTCTTCGACTTGCTTAGACTGACTCAACTGCTCAACTGCTCAACTAAACTTGGAAAATGTTTTACTGTGGTTTTGTAATCACGGTTGTGGGAGGAGAGAACAGTTTTGGAGTGATTCTAATTCAACCAATCATCATTGAGATTCATTCCATCACGGACTCGCGCCAATTCTCTAATTTCTTTTGTTCGGGGGGTTGGCTTCGTAAGTTAAGTCAGTTTCTTCATAAACTGTCCTAACTTAAGACTTTTCCTTACTCAACCTTACGGATATATTCTAACAGTAAAATTTACCAACTATAACATTATCGTTTTTGTTTTACGAATTAACCTACTTCTAAGCAAAAGTATACAACGTAATATTTCTAT
Source organism: Phenganax subtilis (assembly GCA_025434845.1). Classification (NCBI taxonomy): domain Eukaryota; kingdom Metazoa; phylum Cnidaria; class Anthozoa; order Malacalcyonacea; family Clavulariidae; genus Phenganax; species Phenganax subtilis. Next base: position 4,653 of record JAOBYK010708662.1, read on the forward strand.
GACGTAATGAAACCACTCAAACTAGATCTTAAAATGAGTGACATCTTGGTACATACACATGCACAAACTACAACTTTGTACTCTTGAAAAAATGTTCACACCCAAAACAGATTATACAAAATATTGACCCATTTGTGTAAAACATTTTTCACTAGTTGATAGCTTCGTGTGCCATTAACTGATTAACGTGCATGAGAAACACAGTACTTTACTTTCCCAGCAAATTTAACAATAAATGCCACACTAAATGTTTCTTTAGCCTTGGATATTTTAACCTTTTTCGTATTTTACTTTTGAATACTTCTGAACACAAAGGCAACGATATCCAGCGCCAGCCAAACATTCCATTCCAAGAGCTAGTTACGTTGTCTATACCTATTTTTATACTTATTTCTCTACTAGAATTCTAGTTCCATAACGATATTGATACCAGTAAAATGTGCTCGAACTTTTAATTTTTTGCACATTGCACTTTCTTTTATAGAGGTGGCTCTAGGTTTTAACAGACTTTAAAGGCGCAAGACAGACGAACTATCTCCTGAGGAATTATCGTCCGTCTGTAGAAATTACTTGATTATATTTCAGTGTGCATAAAACAGATTCTATACAAACGGGGTCGAATCGAGCTCCTTACACTAGATTTTTCATTATGTGGCGACTTCTCCTCAGCAGAAGAGACAGTAAGGTCAACGAAATCGGCAGAAAAAGATTCCTGACGAAAATAGCATCAAAACACAAATGTAATTATTAATGCAGCAGGGTTCATGCAAAACTGAAAAAGTTAACTGAAAAAGTCAGTCGCAACAACGTCGATGCGGCATCTTACCTTGCGGCTTAAACTCATAGTCTTCTCTAGCGCAGATTCTCCATGTTCTTCTTGGTACTCTGCTAACCAGTTAACTAGAGGTGAGCCGGCTTGCTTTTCTTCGAAATAAACACTTTTTAACACGTCTCCACTGAAATCACCCTCTAGAACTTCGGAATACAATTGCTTCGACATGATTTTTAACAAAATATATATTTAAGATTGTAGGAAAGACAATGCACGCAACTTTCAGGAAGTTGGATATATGTACCAGACAAGAATCTGAAGACGCTTAACGCTATATGAATAACAGAAGTGTTGCATCGAATGGCAATTGTGGAATTTGGCGGAAAAAGAACAGCTTGGTTTCTGAGATATTTCGCGTAAAAGTTATGCTTGTTTGCCTTGAGGATAGCCAAGCTGCCATAGCGATAACTTGCGCATGTCTGGGGCTAACTTTGGCAACATCAACATGTTTTACCGTTTCCTGTACGATGATTCGAATTACAGGCAATTTTATATCACATTTAAAATATACTGTAACGTTTTTAGCATATATTTTATAACCCTCGACTTGCCAGCAACGGACCCTCGATGTTAAACCATTGACCCTTGACCTATAACCCTCGACACGCGACCTACAACCCTCGACCATTACCTAGACTCTTGGAAAGTCACGTCAACCTTATCAGAACTTGAATTACGACGCGCTACATATATTTTAATCAAACAAAGCAAAGGCTGTTTCTAATTACGTTGGGCAATTATAGAGTAAAAAAGTGCCATGAGAATGTAGCATATTTTTCGAGGCAGAGTGCAAAATTTCGTAGAGAACTGTTACCTAAAATTAAACGCGAAGTTTTTGCCCATTTCATGTATGTTTTTCGATCCCATAAGACACTGCGAGTTTTCTAGTATCGATTTTCACAATATTTGGATTTTGAGCTTCATCAAGACAGTAAATACTTTGGTTCTCTGAGCGTTTAACATGCTCTGTTGCGAGGTTAAAATCATCCAGTATCGAGCTTAATTGTATTTCTTTGTAAATACATAATGTTGCTGAAATATGTCTTCAAATAATTTCTCTTCTTCGCTATTTTGTTTGATCTGTTTTGATCTCATTCTGACAGCTGTATTCAGGTAAAAATCCTATGCTTTCTATTTCTTGATTAGTGCTTTATTACTGAGTATTTCAGGTTTTAAACTCGGTCTTTTTCGTTTTTGTAATTTGTTAGTTGGTTTTTTTTATAGTATGCCGCTTTGCTCGGCAAAAGCGTATGCACGTTTTAATGTTGGAAAGTACATGAAGGCTGTGAAACAGCAAAGAGACTGTTTGGCTATGGCCAAACAGTCCATTGAAGAGAAGAATAAGCAACTTAAATCTGCTCAACGGAAGTTAAAACGTTTGGATTTGAAAGTATGTTCACAGTAAGCCACAATACCACAGCAATACTTTTTATGTTGCTTTTAACGTTTTTATAAAGACTAATTTTAGTGTATTTTACCCCACAGATATCTGAAGCAAATGTAGAAGTGAATGCTGTGCAGGAAGGTATGGAAAATAAGAATGGTAAAGGGAAATCTGAGAAGCATTTCCTTACAAACCAATCCGTTTCGAGACGTCGTAAGTTGCCGACTTCTGACCTAGTATCTGAAAGGACTAAGAAAAGGCGTGTGCAAGAAACCTTTCAGGCAGCCCTTGAAATAAATGGAGGTACTGGTTCAGACCCACAACCTGCTGTAGTTGGCTTGCTTGAAACTATCAGTTCAAAGATCTCAAGAAATTCTCTTGTAAATGCTCTGTGCGACCAAAAGCAACTTGCTAAGCATATTACTTCAACCTACTACAAGAGCAGTTGTGAAGAGTATGAAAAAAGTGATCAAAATATGTTGAGAAGTGTGGCAGTTTACTATGGGGTTGGCGTCTTGGGGAAAAGAAAGTATATCAAAGTTCGCCAATCTCTTTCATTTAAAAGAGTGTCCTTGAAGTGGAGGAAGACGACAAGAATAAAAGTTGTAGACTGCACAATACCTGCTCTTATACCATACTACAAGCTTGCAGAATTTTTGGATGAAATTAACATTGGAACTTTGCTTTCTGTCGAGAGTTTGTGTGAAGATTTAGACGAAACTATTCATGGATTCTACTGTGATCTCAAGGAATACCTTCCTCGTTTAGCTGAGTACTACATGAAATTTTTGCAAAGAAGAAGATTTCAACTAGTTTGGATCTCGTCTCACTTTCAAAGTAGCTATTGGGGGAGATGGGGCTCCATTGGGCAAGAATGATCAATCATGCAGCTGGCTGGTAAGTTTCTTAAATATAGGAAAGCGTTTTCTGAGTATTGACGACAATTTTTTGATCTTTGGCGCGAATTGCTCAGAGAGTTGCATTGCAGTTGAGAAATATGTGTCAAAACTTGTCGATGATATTTCATACTTGGAAAAAATTTCTTTCAAAGTACATGGCGCAAGTATCAAATTTGAGTTTTCTGAACTCCCAAATGATGAAAATGCTATGCTTTGTTGCTGGAGAATTGAGCAATAGCTCCAAATATTTTTCGACTCTTGGTAATGTGTCTTATGATGATATGAGTAAATTAGAATTTACGTTGAGGCAGAGCAAAGATAATCAATGGACGCCATGGGCTTCTGACAAGAGATTAAGCATAGATAAGCAAGTCGAAAAATACAATAAGAAAATTAGTAAATCGAAGGTAGCTGAAAGTACAAAACAAAATCAGGTCACTACTTTCATTGCTCACAAGCAATCAAGGCTAGAATTTAGTCCGCGCATTGGAAAATTTATTGATAGGGCTCATGTAGAACCCTTACACTTGAAGAATAACGCATGTGCCTTGATGTTTCGTTTTATCTTGGAATTTGCTATTGCCAAGTCAAGATTAGCATCTAGTGTTAAATCATTTTCATCTGTTAGTAAGGAATGCTCTTTTTATAAGCTTATTTTGAACTTGCAAAATGTCCGTAATCTTTCACGATTAGCCAAAAAGGTTAGAAAATGGTTCAATGAAACAAAAGCAAATGCCAAATCTTTCGATTATCGTTTTACCGGAGAAGAATCTCGTAGATTTTTGCACAATTTCATGTTTTTGATACTTGCCATTGAGGATAATAATGATCAACTACCAGCCAGGGTAAGGCTACAAGTGTTGGCATTCACAAAATTGTCGCTCCGAAATGCAGTATCTCTGTTTAACCGGTTTCATATTACAAAAGAACAACTGGACGAGCTCGATAGAGCTTGTAATGACTTTTACTGCTGCTGTGCCCTGTTTCTCAAAGTTAATCCAACACTGTGGACTGTTGGCAACGTGGTTTCAAGTCATGCACGAGATATGTTCACTAAATACCAGAAGGGACTCATGGTGAATTCAATGCAGGGACGCGAGGCAAAACATCAAGCAGTCACCAGATATGCGCAGAATTCAATTTACTACAACCGCTGGCGTTCTGTTTTCCGCCATGAGTTTATATCCCTTATTTGGTTTAGAGAGAGGGGATGTAATCTAACAACTGTAAAGAAGAGTAATGCTACATATATCCCCAAGCGTGTATCAAGTGATGAATACTGCTATTGCGGTCTCCCACTAACTGAAAGTGTCTGCAAGTACTGCAACAGTCCAACAAGAAAAGAAATTGTAACAAGCATTAAGGACAAAAAAGTTAGCGAGAACCTGTGGTTGTAAAATTGCCGTACAATTTTCAAAAGAAACTAATTTAACACAACTTTAATCGTATAGTTATAAGCTTTTGCTAAAGCAAATTTTAAACACAGTTATATTATCTATTAAACAGGACCGCAAAAAAGTAAGCAAGAACCGGTTGCTGTAAAACTGCTGTACAAATTTCAAAATGAACTGTAGATTTCATTGCACAGTTTTAAAGCTTTTGCTAAAGCAAACTTTAAACACAGTTATACTATTTATTAACAGAGTATTACAGCGATGTAAAATTTGAACAGTTTTACCTGTCCAAAATTATACTACAGCTTTGTCTGTTTTCAGTCTATTTCAAATTTCGTTTGAGATGTACTTTAAATAAAACAATGAATGATCCATTGGTATATTAAAATGGTAAGTAGTTCCATCAATCCCATCCTGGACAGTCAATTATTATTTTAAAATCCCTTTTGACTGATAGTACTTGCTTAATAGTCTTGTTAGATGTTATACTTAATAAACATAAATCACTAAATGTGCTGGGGAAATCCATTGGCATTCCAAATTTCAAAGTTAAAACTTATGGAAAATTGACCTTTGTTGTATTTATACATCAAAGCAAAGTCTTTGGCTTGGTCAACAAGTAACTCTACCTTTCCAATTGATTTTATACTTCGGCTGCAAAACTGCTTACTTCTATGCTAGTGCAACCACTAAGGATGCAAAACATGTCCACAACACTTTCTAATGAAGTGAACGAAATAACAGCTGCTTTTTGCTTGCTTGAAATATAACATTTCGGCTCGTTGAATCGTTCCAACACACTCGATTGTAGGGCCGCCTTGAGAGCTTGGAATATCGCACATGGGATGTCTCTATAACATTCATCATAGAATGGGTTACGAATTTTTTGACGACCACTAAATCATCTTTTAATCAAAACAAGCCATAAGCGACTCTCATTGTAAAGAACCAAAGAAAAACTTATTCGTGTTTCAAGTGCTCTTTTGATCGCTGCATAAGTATTTGGAGTTGCATTATCGTTTCCCAAAAAACCGTGCTTCTCACATTCCTTGCCTTTATTGTGCTCTGGTAAATGTGCATCGTCATTATTTAGTGCTAAAACATCAGTATTATTGGTTACTTGTTCCAAAACGTCTGTCAAACTCAATAGTCTAGCAGCTGCCATATTTCATTAATTATGAAGCGCTTTCAGTTACGTTTTCTTTTGCCGGAACCCGCTGACCGCTATTTTAGTCAAATGGCACTTTTTGACTCCAGAATCACAATAATACTGAAACGTTACTGCAATATCAGTAGTGCTGCATTTCAGTTTCTAAGTAATATTTTTAACATAAAGTAAACCTAATATTTATGATTGCGTTGTTAGGCTCGCGTCGTAGAATCTAAGGTCCCTAATTTTTACATTTTGCAGAATATATTTCTGCAAGACCTGATTTCATGGATTAGTGATAGTCTTGGCATGAATTTTAAGATGATAATGAATTTATGAATTTGCTTGCGTATCTTTTTGACTTCTTTAAGTTGTTGGTAAGATTTTATTTCTTTATTCTGGAGTATGTTTGAAGGCAATAGTCTTGCCTTGAGTTCTAAGATGATCGTACGAGCGTACCTGTAGTTTTTACGAGAGTTTCTGTAGGTAAAATTACAATTTATTGTCAAATTTTTTAGCAGATTTTTCAGGGTTTTCTTTCAGTTTTATCATAGATTTGCTATTGTACCTCTTCGACTTCTATAAGTCGCTGGTAAGATTTTATTTTTTTTCTTAAGGAGTATGTTTGAAGGATATGGCATATGTTTCACGATGATAATACATGCGTGTCTGTTGCTTTTAAAAAAACTTCTCTAAGTAAACTTATAATTTATTGTGGATTTGTTGAGCAGATTTTTCTAGGTTTTTTCAGTTTTACCATAGATTTCCTTTTGTACTTTATTGACTTCCATAAGTTGTTGGTAACATTTTTTTTGTTAGGTACATGTTTGAAGGAGATACATTTTCTTGAGTTTTAAGATGACTATACAGGCGCATCTGTTGTTTTTATAAAAATTTCTGTAGCTAAATTTACAATTGATTGTAGGTTTCTTGAACAGATTTTTTGAGGTTTTTTCAGTCTTATCGAAGATTTGCACTTGTACCTCTTTGATTTCTATAAGTTGATGGTAAGAATTTTTTTGTTAGGGAGCATGCTTTAACGAGATACATTTTCTTGAGTTTTAATATGATACTACAGGCGTATCTGTTTTTTTAAAGAAAATTTCTGTAGCTAAAATTATAATTTATTGTGGATTTGTTGACCAAATTTTTCTAGGGTTTTTTCAGTTTTACCATAGAATTGCTCTGGTACTTTATTGACTTCCATAACTAGTTGGTAAGATTTTTTTTAGCGAGCATGTCTTAACGAGATAGCCTTGTCTTGAGTTTTGAGATGATTGTACAAGATTATCGTTTTTCTTAAGAAAATTTCTGGAGCTAAAATTACAATTTATTGTAGAATTCTTGTACATATTTTCCTGGGTTTTTTTTAGGTTTATCATAAATTGGCTCTTCTACCTCATTGTTTTCTGTAAGTTGTTGGTAAGATTAAATTTTTTATTATAGAATATGTTTAAGGGAGATAGTCTTGAAATGAGTTTTAAGACGATTATACAGGTATATCTGTTGGTTTAAAGAAAATATCTGTAGCTAAATTTATAATTTATTGTGGATTTAATGAGCAGACTTTTCTGAGGTTTCTTCAGTTTTATCATAGATGTGCTCTTGGTCCTCTTTGTCTCGTTTATATTGTTGGTAAAATTTTATTGGTTTTTTAGAGAGTATGTTTGAAAAAGATAGTCTTGGCTTCAGTTTTAAGATGATTATACAGGCGTATCTTCTTTGTATGCAAGATAATTTCTGTAGTTAAAATCATAATTTATTGTGGATTTGTTCAGCAAATTTTTCTGGGGTCTCTTCAGTTTTATCATCGATGTGCTTTTGTAACTCTTTCTGCTCTATACATTGTTGGTACGATTTTATTAGTTTACAAGAAAGTATGTGTGGAAGAGATAGTCTCAGCATAAGTTTCAGGATGATTATACAGGTGTATCTATTATTTAAAGAAAAAATTTCTGGAGCGAAACTTGTAATTTATTGTGGTTTTGTAAGCAGAATTTTTTTTGTTTTTTTCAGCTTTATCATATCTATGCTCTTGTACGTCTTTTACTTGTATAGGTTGTTCGTGATATTTTATCTTTTTATTAGGGAGTATGTTTCGCATGACTTTTAAGATGATTATACAGGCACATCTGTAGCTTTTAAGAAAATTTCTGTAGCTAAAATTATAATTTATTGTGGATTTGTTGACCAAACTTTTCTACCGTTTCTTCTGTTTTACCATAGTTTTCCTCTTGTGCTTTTTTGACTTTTTTACGTTGTTGGTAACATTTTTTTTATTAGAGATTATGTTTGAAAGAGATAGTCTTGGCATGAGTTAAAAGATTATTATGCAGGCGTATCTGTTGTTTTCAGGAATATTTCTATAGCTAAAATTATAATTTATTGTGGTTTTTTTGAGCAGATTTTTAGGGGTTTTTTTCAGTTTTATCATAGATTTGCTGTTGTACCGTTTTAAATTCTAGAAGTGGTTGGTGAGATTTTATTTTTATTCGGGAGTATGTTCTATAGAGATAGTCTTGCCACGAGTTTTATGTAGCTGAAATTACAATTTATTGTAGATTTTTTGTACAGATTTTTCTGGGTTTTTTCAGGTTTATCATAAATTTGCTCCTGTACCTCATTGTTTTCTGTAGGTTGTTGGTAAGATTTCATTTTTTTATTATAGAATATGTTTAAGAGAGATAGCCTGGGCATGAGTTTTTAGGTGAGTATACAGGCGTATTTGATGTTTTTAAAAAATTTCTGTAAGTAAAATTATGGTTTGGTGTGGATTTCCAGATTAGATTTTTCGGGGTTTTTTTCATTTTTATCATAGGTTTGCTCTTGTACCTCTTTGACTTCTATAAGTTGTTGGCAAGATTTATTTTTAAGGAGTCTGCCTGAAGGAGAAAGTTTTGGCATTCATTTTTAGGTGATTATACAGGCGTATCCGATGTTTTAAGAAAATTTCTCTAGCTAAAATTATAATTTAGTGTAGTTTTTATAATTAGATTTTTCAAGTTTTCTTTCTAGTTTTATCACAGATTTGCTCTTGTACCTCTTTGACTAATATAAGTTGTTGGTAAGATTTTTTTTTAGGAAGTAGGTTTGAAGGAGATAATCTTGGTATGAGTTTTCAGATGATTAATCAGGCGTACCTGTTGTTTTTAATAACATATCTGTAGCTAAAATTATAATTTATTGTGGATTTCTTGAACAGATTTTTTGAGTTATTCTCAGCTTAATCATAAAATTTCTTCCGTACCTTATTGACTTCTATAAGAGTAAATAGAAATCCCTGTGCTCTGCCCAACTTTTTTTTCGATGACGTCAGCAAAAAAAAAATTTAGCCTAAACTGGCTCTGTCAAAGCGCTTCGCGGCTTTCGACCCTACCACCCCCCTCAAAAAAATGCCAGCGAAACCCCTTTCTCCTCGAACTAGTCTTCTCGAACTAGTCTTCTCGAACTAATCTTCTCGAACTAGTCTTCTCGAACGAATCTTCTCGAACTAGTCTTCTCGAACTAGTCTTCTCGAACTAATCTTCTCAAACTAAAACTTTATCGCTACGAATTTCACTGCAAATCGTAAAGTGACCGACTGGCAACGTATTCACCCCATCCTTTAAGATAACCCTTTTATCGTCTTCAAAGTCTAAAGCTAGCTTAGCTATTTTTTCGGAATAGAGTTTGTGATCGTAAGATCTTATGATGTTCATTATCTTATATATTTTCTTTTTTGCCTCTAGACAATCGTTATAGTCTTTAAGTCTTAACTCGTTTGAGATCACCGTCTTTTTAATTCCCTTACACTTTTTGTTTTCTAAACTCGATGTATCCACCTTCTTTCTGTTATCCATGATGTAACTATAACACTTTGATCTTAGTCCAATGAACTCCTTACTAGATTCTCCTTGACATTCGTCTTTAAAGACACCCAGAACTTTTGCATTTTTTTCAGCTGGGATTCCACTTGGATGATCCACAGGATATTCCGATGTGTCAAAGTACTTCTCCACGTCTGGGGTGATGTCTTTATAAAAGTCCTCAGTTTATATTTTATAACATAGTGAGTCTGTGTCTGTGAATAAGAGTTTAGCACGATCACCGTATTTCTTTTTTATATAGTCGTAATGGAAATCATAAACATTTAGCTTTGAAATGTCTAAGATACTCATGCCGACGTAGATTGGCTTATTTAACACGATTTTCTTGTTATGACAATGAATACTTAGAAGGTTTTCACTAAGGATTTTACTTTCCTTATAGAAGGGCTTGTTAAAAAGCTTCTGAGCATTTTTGCTACATCTCACCAGTTGTACGTCTATTCTATTTCTTAAGTTTTCCATCGTCTTACCAAAGACGGAATTGTTCATTAGTTTAAAAAAGTCTTTTTCGAACCTATTCTTTGCATTGTTTCTTAAGTCGGAGTTTAACTTAATATAAGGTTCCATCCACTTAGATTCTTTAAACTTAATACCCCTGTGGATTTTTGCGATAACCAGCCCCATACTTTGATAGTGTTTTAATGCTTCGTGGTGAATGATGTATTTTTTCTTAGGTGTTAACGTGCTCATTAATTTGTCTTTCATTCTTTCGGGACCCACCAGCAAATCAGAATGAAGATCGTGTAGCGATTTAGGATAGTCCAAGTCTACTTCTAGAATACATCCTGTGTCGATTTCAAGTTTTTCCCAAAAATTCGCGTTTAGTTCCTTGTCGCTCATCCATTCGAATCCATGAGTTGGTAAGGACTTACTCATGGCCCAACCATATAAGTTGTTTGCGTCCAAGTAGCTAATGAAAACACTTTGTTTTTCCGGATCGTAATCCGACAAGTATTTATGATTCACTGTTGACTTTCTTTTTGTTATCATGGACACCCCTCCTCGTATTCCATTTTCTATCATGAGGTGCATGTTAATGTTGTGGAGGAGTTCTAGTTGTGTATTTGTTTTCTTTAATAACGCATCCCAAGACAACCCAGGAGAAGTATAATACCAGGCTGGGTCCAGGTTATAGTTCTTAAGACAAACGTCTCTAAACGTTTCAAAGACATCTGCTAATAATAATACGTCTGTCTTTTGGTACAAGCCTTGATAGTCTCCTAAAGTTTTTATATCAAATGTTTCCCAAACTTTACGCTCGTGCGAATAGTCCTCATTTGTGATCGCATTCTTATTAAGCCTCGAGTAGAACATGTTTTTCGATGGTAATTCTTTTTCTAAATGTTTGTCTTTCTTGTCTAGGTAATCGTATGGAAAGACACCTTTTCTTTTTAACAGGCTAATTTGTTCACCGTTCTTAAAATAAGCTCCTAAGTTTTTAAAGGTAGTTAGATTACTAGCTAACTTGTCGAGACTACTTGACATGAATTTAAAACTGTCTAAGGATCTTAGGTTTCTTTTTACATCAATCTTATTACCATTTTTTTCAAAGCTATCTACGGTTATTTCCTTAGTATAGCTAATATATTTTTCTTCACTCTTGGCTATACAATTGATATCTCCTTCTGAGACACCTAGGTTTCTTATGAAAAGATGTGCGTCGTATCCTTCGAGGTTATGGAGAAAGACTGGGATGAACTTTGCTTTTCGTAATTTAAGGTTACAGCTATTATGAGCTGCTCCTCTGTAGCGTCCCGCGTGATGGCCATGATCTTGTACTTTATCATCTTGAGTAAACTCGTGACTACATATGTAACAAAACTCTGCGTTCTTAAAATCTGCTTCATCCTTCTTAGTTAGGATGATTTTCTTCGGAAACTTAAAATGTAAATAGTTTTCCTTCGTTATTTTTTCTAATTTTTCGACAAATACTTGAGCCACGTCTTTTCCATCATCGAGGTGGGTGATTAACCTCGACATAAACACACCTTCATTAAAAGACTTTAAGTATATCCCAAATCCACTCGGAGTATGTTCTTGGTAGAGTTCACTATTTTTTCCTATTTGTATCTTGATAGGTTTACTATAACATTCAAAATCAGCGTATATCACGAAGGGAAACCTAGTTTCATGTTGATGATTTTTAAATTCGATGTATTCCCTCTCCTTTGGCATCATCGTGGTCATGGGTTCTTCTTTCCCACAATATTCCATGTGAGCTTGTAATAGTTTTGGTTTTCCAAAATAGTTAAGACAACGATCGCAGAAGTATATTTTTCTGTTATCAACGGTTACTTGTGATATTAAGAGTCTACTCATGTTATTAATAACGGTGTAAGGATCTTCGCTTACTAATAATAATGTTATCATGGTTCCAGTCATTTTCTTAGTAATTCTAATAGGAAACAAGGTCTTGTTATCATGTCCGAACACATTAATTCTTACGTCGTTATTCTTTTCAAACAAATTCAGACCTGAGAATCCTACTCGAAATCTTATGTTTTTCCAATTTAAAAGCTTGGATTTTTCCCTTAAGTATTTCGTGATTCTTCCTGGGTTCTTTTTACTATTATTTCCAAAAATAGAGATTAAGACAGCCCATTTAAAACATTCATTATCTTGTTCGTTTCTCGGATTAATTATTGCTTTCTTATTTTTTATCCACTTAGGTAACTCGACAAAGGTCCCAGCTTTAATAGGATCATATTTTGTAGACTTAATTTCTAAATTTAGTATTTTCTCGAGGACCCACCCCGATCCATTTTTCTGATATTCGGCTAAAGATTCCAGTATTTTTTCTATCATCGTGTTAACTTCATCTTCGACGTTAGTTCCCTCCATGATCTCGATCTGTTTGCTCTTAAAGTTAGAGAGATCAGTATCTATGATTTCACCCGTGAGACCAAGCAAGATCATTTTACAGGTGAGATCTAACTGTACCTTTCTGTTTCTTTGATTTTCCTTCATAAAATGAACGACACTTTGACGAACCTTCGATAAAAAGCTTAACACTTTTGTTTTCTCGTCTGCGTCTATAACATAGTCCTCTCGCTTTTTATCCATAGCAGTTTTCTCTAATCTAATCTCGTAATTTTTTTTCGTGGTTTTTTGGACCTTGGCACCGAAAATCATGCGTAGTTTTCCCGTCTTAACAGCCTTATTAGTTTAAAAATCTTTTCTCTTCGTTCTTGCTTAAGCAATCTATTCTGTTTAAGAACTTGTTTTTTTCTCTGGTTTAGTTTCTTACAATTAATTAACGAAAGTGGCTTTTCTGGCTTTTCAATCTTTAAGGATTCTTGTTTTTTTCATATGCTAGAAAGAAGTATGTCGTTTAACTTAATTTCCTTATTAATCTTTGCTTTCTTTTTGTCGATGTGAGATAATAAGGCTTTCTTTGTTTTAAAGTTAGTATTCAAAATCTGATTTAAAAAATGAATAGTAGTTTTATTTTTTGGTTTCATGGGCATTCTTTTATTATAGTGTTTTTTTTTTTAAGAAAAAAATCATTCTCTTAAAAACATCATGTTTTACCGCAAAAAAAAAACAAGCCTGTAGGGCGTTCGCCAACTTTGTTGGTTTATAATACGTAAATGATTATCTTTGACCAAACGCCACAAAGTAGAGCTACGCCACGAAGTGTTGAAAATGTTGATGATCGTATTATGATAGACTTTTGTAAAAATGATGGAGTCGGAGATTACATAACTTACTTAACAGAATCTCAATTATTAACCAACCATTTTTATGATTGTTTTTCAAACACGCTTAAGCAATCACTGGAAAATATCACTTTTCCTATTTCCATAACAGATCCAAAAGATATCCTAATAATAGTCGTAATATACTTATCCACGTGTGAGAAGAAGCCTAGGTTTTTTAAGAAAATCTACATAGACTTCTAAATAGAAAAAATTGTCTTAAGAATGTATAAACATTATGGGATTTATTGGGACTAACTGTTTATCTCGCTAGACACTTCATGATTTTCAGTCCAAAGATAAACATTTTAAAAAATTTTTCCTAACATCCATCGTCCAACAATGCCAGAAATACCCATCACGACGTGCTGGTAGTTTTGCATCTCTTTACTAGGGTTATAATAATCCTGACGCCTAGGTTCTGGAGTCCATTCGAGTCTAGTATTAGCAAGCATTTTTTAAAGTTGTTCGAGGTTCTTATTTGTCATATTCATGTCTCTATTAGCATCGGAAAGTTCTTGGCGTAGACGTGATTCTTTATTTTTTCTTGCTACTTCTTTTTCGTACCATGCTTCTTTATCTCTTGCTAGTTTTTCCATAGCTAAGTTATGACGATTCATTTCCTTTTCATAACCATTATGGTTAAGTTTAGAAAATAAGAATCCTGCACCTGCGAAAGCAAAAGCATTGAAAATACCACCAGCTACCATAGAAGCCATTTATTTGTTGATTTTTTGGGCGTTTTACTTTTCTGATCGTGTTCACCTACCGGCTTATTTTTCGATTTTTACTGGAATAATGTTTTTATCTTCGAGGTATTTTACTAGGACGCTTCCTAACAAAACTGCACCAGCTAATTTTAAAGTACCTTGGATGCTTTGAGGTGTTCCTAAAGGCTCTGAGAAAAGTTTCTTACTTACCATGGAAACTCCAACAGCAGATAAAGTCGATACTCCTGCTTCATAAATTTGATTGATATAGTTTTTCCTAGTTTGCTCGTTCATTTATTATAAGCGACTTGGAAAATTTTTTTTTTTAATCAAAAGTGTCTAAAGGCTTTTCTAAACGTGTGGTGGGGATGGTTTTTATTTGTTCTTCTTCAAGATTATTTTCTAACATTTTATTTTTAGGTTCTTTGGGTTGCCTTGTTTTAAGAAAATAAATAGTCAAACTTCCAATTATAGAAATTAAAGCTAAGCCATAACCACGAGGATCAAGGCTAGTTTCTTCACGTGTGTTAAGATCCTCCGTTGCTTTCTTTTTTCTTTCTTTTGCTTCCTTAGAAATTTGAGCCAAACACTTTCCAGATTCTACTCCCTGCGGATCCTTAACGTGTTCTATTTTCTTTTGCGTAGTAAGACTTGCTTGTGGGTTATCATTTCTCTTATCTTGATCTTCGGTTTTACTTAAAACTTGGCTAGACTTTGTCGCCTCACGTTCTTGTTCTGTCATTTATTTAAAACAATTTTAAACAGACTTTAAGTAAAACCAAGACTACTTAAAACTTGTTCAAAAATCGATCAAGTAAAAAAATATCTTACTTAAGACTCCAGTACTGTTTTTTTTTTCAGTTGGTTTCCACTAAGATAGTCAACCAAGACTCGTTTCCATATTCTAATTTTGATGATCTTCTAATATGAACACTAAACATCTCTACGTTGTTAGGATCTGTTACATGGTTTTTAAGAAAAAACGTTTCATTTAAGACGACCAATTGTTGACTCTCAAATACTACTTTCTTTCGCATCAAGTCAATTTCATTCAGAACATTGTACTCGATCGTTTTATCCTTCATGAAAACATTAATATAATAGACTAAGTATAAGTCAAGAATTTGTTTTTCTAAATTAAAAACGTGATGGGGAAGTGTTATTTTCGTTTTATCATTAAATTTCCCAGGTAGGTAAGCTACATAAGAGTTTGGAGGATATCCAGAAATAACGGCTGGACTTATATAACCATCTACTAGTCTTGAGAAGGAAAAACTATATAAGTAGGACCGTCCCATGGTGCTCAGTTTCTTGTTCGTTTCAGCTAATTTATTGTTTATCGCGTTGATATCACTTTGGTTGTTGAGGATTAATGAAAGATTACCCAATAAAGCACCCTGACTGTTTTTGAGTTTCTTTTTGTTTGCTTCGCTCAAGACTTTGTTTGCTGTGATATCGGTTCTTAGATTTATAATGTCTGTGTCAATGTTTGAAGTCTTCGTTGAGAGTCTATTTAAGATATTATTATAAGACTGTGATGTAGTTTCTAAAACCTGAAGTTGGGATTTGTTAGACTCGGTTAAAGCCGTAAGGCGTTCGTTGTCTTCTTTTAACTTGTCTTGAGCAGATTCATAACAAAAATACAATGGAGCTTTGCTCGCTCTTGTCTCCATTGCTTAATAAACAAAATATCTTCGTTTTTTAAAACAAATATTTTGCAATAAGAATCCCAGCTACCAACATGATGGATCCTGTATACATTATTTCATGATTTTCTACTTTCTTAGGAAGGGAGCCTTGATTCTTCTTAGGAACGTGAGGCAAGGATGAAGCCCCCTTTTCTTTAAAACTATCTTCCTTAGGACAATCTTTATCGAGGCTTAGATTTTTCTTAGGACTTTTGATTTTAGGTTTTTTATAGTTTAAAGTCTTATTCTCACCAAACTTCATGTTACTTGTAGCCATCGTAAAAACATTATTAAAACCTGGAATAGGTTTTTCTAATATTATCATCTTGGAAGGAACTAAAATAATACCTGGAGTGATTGCCAAATTTAGTACCACGTTGGTTGCTTTTATAGCTGTTCTCATATCAGAAATCATGATTGTTGGATCGTTTTGGGTAATGGTGGCTTCCACTATTTTTCGAAATACGTTTTGGGTTTGTAAACTTTTTGCACCTTGACCCACGATAGACCACCTCGTATTGGCTTGAGCTCCTAAGACAGCGTATACATAACTTTCCATGGATTCTTGAAATAATAATTGTCCTTGACTTGTAAGCCTATTGGAATTATAAGCAATGAAGCTAGCCCAATCGTGGTCGGAAAGTTCTTTCGCACCTTTAAGTCTGTAGTAGTTTCCATCCAGGTCCTTATCAATAGAATCTACCTTGATGTATCGAACTAGAATGTGTTGCTTAACGTTTTTTAAAACTCCGTGCGATTCATAGTTTTTTAAGAGTTCTGGCTGTCTCATAAATTTCCTCGTTTGATAGTAAAGATGATATCTCGCTAAAGATTTTATGATGGGATGAACCACTTGATCGTCTTGTGGGTCTCTTAGATTTTGCAAGCTAACACCACAAATAAAACTCGCGATGTACATTCCACATAACATAGCAAGATAAGTCTCATTGTAATCGAAATATTCACGAATATCGAGCAGTTTATTGCTCATTTTCTTTGCATCTGACCATGCTATTTTTATTGGTGGTAATCGAGGAAGAAAAAAACCCTTATTACTCACATACATCTTAAAGTTTTCTGAAGGCTCGTTTAGTTTCACGGGTCTTTGAAACTTCGTGTCAATGATGGGATGTCGTTCCCAGCCTTGTCTTTGTGGATTCTTGGGGTAAGTCAAATAAGAAAACTTAGCTATTTCACCTTTGAGGTTCCATATTTCTGGCCAAATAATTACACCTTGAGACTTTTGCCATTCTTTATTATGCCTAAAAGCATACGTTCCTATCTCGTATCTATAACCAGGTTGCTTGTAATAAACTTGATCTACTAAATCAAGCTTTTTATTCACGATACCTTCAAAATCAAAGCGTGAAAGATCAGCATTTGGATATTTGTTAAGAAATCGTTTTTTAGCTTCGGCGAGTTTCCATGTCTTTATAAGCGCCATAGCTTTATCGTAATCTTTCCCATAATACCTTTTAAACATGGGATCGAGTTGTGGGTAGAGTCGGTCTGTTGCTAAGGCTAAGCCGCTTGCGTTTTCCATTTATTTAAGATGATTTTTGTTTATAATAAATGGCTAAGCTTACCGTGTTTATTCAAAATAATAACCACAAGGCATTTAGGGAGATTTTCCTAGAAAGAAATATTAAAATTGATTGATTATTTGTGAAAAGCGTTTCCGTTTTTTGGAAATACTCTAATATCAAAAATAAATATAAGAAGCTCAAAGTAGGAAATCGCAACATCGATTTAGATGAGGGCTATTATACCTTTGAAAACATCCAAAACGAGCTGGTTCCCAAAGGGGTGAAGTTCACCACGAAACAAGATAATCATGTTAATATTTTCCACGAGACAGAAGATCTATACTTATATCATTTTGGAAAATTGCTCGGGTTTAATTTAAACAAGAAAATAAATAAATCTACTGGGACGAAAAGTGAGTCACCAGCTGATGTACTTCTTGGATTAAGGTACCTGACCGTACATTGTGATGCTATAGATAATACTAGAAATTTTGATACCCAAGGAAAATTAAGTAACGCCATTAGCAGTTTACCTATTATGACCAATCAGCCTTTATCTGGAACCGTCACGCATTATAAAGACATAGAAAGGTCCTTGGAACTAAAAGAAGGAACTTATAACAAGTTAAGTTTTTGGACGAGTTCAAATATAAACGAAAATGTGGGATTGATACTAATGGAAATCTACCTAAAATAAATAAATGAATAAACCTAACACTGACCTTGTTGATCTTTTTAAAAACGAACAGGAACTTAGGAATCTTTATTATGATCCAAAAACAGGATATAAAGGAGTAGAATTTTTTATAGAAAAGTCTTGGAAAATGGTCTTGATATTAGTAAGAAAGAAGTGAAAGACTGGTTAAAGACTCAAGATACCTACACGAGACATAAGAAAATTATCAAAAACTTTAAACGTCGTAAAACATACGTGAAAGAACTTGCAGAACAAGCTCAGTTAGATCTTGTGGACATGAGTAATTTAAGCAATAAGAACCAAGGTTATAATTGGATCCTCACTGGGATGGAGGTCTTGTCTAGATTTGGCTTTGCCATTCCTGTAAGAAAAAGGGATACTCAAAATATGACTAAGGCTGTTAACAAATTGTTAAGCGAATTTAAGTCAACGTTTGGTAAAGACCCTGATAAGATTCAATTTGATGAAGGAAAAGAATTTCATAACGTAGGGGTAAAGACTTTGCTTAAGAACAAAAACACCGCTTATTTTATTAGCTTTTCTGATAAGAAGGCTGCTGTCGTGGAAAGATTCAATAGGACTTTAAAAACAAAAATGTGGAAATACTTTTACGCTAAAGGAACCTACGCATGGATAGACATTTAACTAGTTTCGTTTATAATTATAATAACTCCACACATAGTACTATTTTAATGAAACCTTCTAAGGTAAGTAAAAACAATGCACACCAAGTTTGGGCTATTTTGTTTGGAGATTGGACTGGTCAGTTTCCTTTACCTCGTTATAGGATAGGACAAAAAGTAAGAATAAGCAAGTACAAAAATACTTTTAAGACAGGGTATAAGGCAAACGTCACGGAAGAAATATTTGTGATTGATAAAATCTTCAAAGGAGATCCTAACACTTACGAGATAAAAGATGAAGAAGAGGAACTTATCTTAGGAAAATTTTACGAAGAAGAACTTTCCCCTGTAGAGTCACAAAAACCAGCCTCTCCCAGAAAAGCAAAAAAAATACTAAAAACGCGAAGAAAAATGGCTTTAATGAAGTGGGAAAATAAAAGTGGAAAACCTAACGAGATGGACTGGATTAAAAAAACAGACATTAGAGACCACTGTAGCAACTCGACCTAAGCCGCAAGGCGGTGTTCGCCCTTCGGGCCTAAAAATAAGCAAGAACTTTAACGTAGTACTTAAATAAATGGATAAAGACTTTAAAGACTTAGACTATGATGCTCGTGAACAAGAAGAAATCGAACTAAATAAGACGGAAATGGAAGAAAAAAACGAGGATCGTGAAGAGATAGATAAAGAACTCGAAGATAGCTTGTTAAAAGACTCAGAGCAAAAGGTAACCACCTTCACCGATCGTACTCTTGTAGATTATGAGAAAGGAACTTCGATCAACTTGGAAAGCATCCCAGAAGTAAATAAATGATATATCATCGCAGAGGTAAAAAAAGCAGAAACGAACGATAAGAAAGACTTTTTGCTTAAGTTCCTAGGACACAAGATCTTAAAAAAAGATGGTCCTTTTTCTAAAAAACTCATAGAAGGAATAAGAATAAGATTAGGATCAAAAGGGCAAGTTCTAGGAGCCGAGCTTCATAACAAAAGAATCATCATCTTAAGAAATAAAAAGTATATCTTCTCAGAAGATAAAAACTCTAAAGAAGCCATCAACGATTTCAAAGAAGTATCAAGAAAAGCACCAGATGAGCATCAAAAAACAACCTCTGGACAACTAGAAGAAAAAATTGAAGCGGAGCCCAACGGTGTAGCCTTGAGAGACATGAGCAGTAGTAGTATAGAATCCATGAATAGCCAAGTAAAGGAGTCAACTAGACTCGAGATGAATAATAAGATAGAAGACCTAGAACAAGACATAGAAAAAAATAAGGTTATCTTTACCCCTGAAGAGCTTAGAGAAATGAGGGGGGTGATAGATCCTGGTGGAGAGCTTCCTATAGATAAGATTAATGCCTTGAGTATAGAGAAGGATTGTTACAAAGACAAAACAAAAGAGGAATATAGACTTTCACAGCAAAAAACTAGTGAGTAGGAAAAAATTAGACACGTAAGACGAGCAAAGTACTTTAACTTTATTGAAAGAGTAGCTGAGCTAAAAATTGATGAGGTAAAACTAAGACTTAATCAAAGACTAGGCTCTCAAGAAAATATAAAGATCTTAGAAGAAGAACTCTATAAAAATGACCTTCTTCGTTTTGAAAAATTTAAGAAATGGGCAAGGAAAGACTTATTAGGCTTAAGTGGAATTGCTATTGCAATAGGAGGAATCATAACAGCCGTGGCAATGAATGCTAGATCTGCTGTTAAAAAAGGAGCTCAAGCTACGAGTAATCTCGCAAAAGCTGTAGCAAACTTAGGAAAAGAAGTAGGTCCTATAGCCAGCACCGTGCTAAACGTAGTTGGAACTGTTTTAAAATGGGGAGCAAAAGGCGTGAGGTTCTTAGCTAAGAACTAATGGATCTTGGCATTAGCACTAACTTGGTTTGCTTATGAACACTACGTGGCGAAGCCTTACATGAAACGTCGAAAAATGTTTAAAAAAAAATAGATTTAAACACTTATAATAAATGACTACCACTACTGAGCTACACCCTGATTTTAGAAAACTTAAGATGAGTGACATCAAAGGAAGTAGTTCTAAACATCATATTACCTTTAATCCTAATAAAGCTAATCCAGGAGAAGAAATCTATGTGGATATTCCAAGGCTTAACAAGGAAGACTGCTTGGTACCCAAAACGCTGTGTCTTAAGTTTGACTTTAAGAATCCTAATACAATGTCTTGGTTCTTTAACAACCTAGGTAACGGTTTAATGGATAAGTTCACCGTTAGCATAGGAGGTGAAATCTTATTCGATAATACTGGGAACAGCACTTATGAGATATACAAAGACCTCTGGCTACCCGAAAGAACTCGAGAAGAAATATGTGACTATGGGATTGCTAATGAAAACACGAGGAAGCTCCTTTCTAAAGATGACTCTGGAGCAAAGACAGGAGACACGCAAAAAGTTAGCGATGCTTTAGTAGTAGATGTTCTAAAAACCACGCAGAAATTAAGACTTTGTAAGATTTTAGGAGATCATGGGCTGTTTTCTCCCTCAGCATTACAAAATATTCTCCAGTATAGGATTACTTTACCTAAAGCAAGTAAGATTATGGTAGCCCAAAGTGGTGAAAACGTGGCAGGGTATAGTTTGAAAAATATCGAACTAGAATATGAAAAGATCCAAAACGAAGATTTAGCGAACGAGAGTGTTATGGGATACGAAGTCGGTAAAAGTCTGAGTTTCGAACATGTTACCTTGTTAAAAACTGTAGAATGAGACAAAGCCTCGACTCTTGTCAATGAGACCATTAACCTACCAAGAAAAAGTATGGCTGCCATCGTGATGCTATTTAGGTATAAAACCGTGACCGATTCGGAAAACTATGTTTATTCGAATGTAGAATGTATTAAGATAACCATCGAAGGTGTGCCAAATTCTGTGTATGGCCAAGGCATTAAAAAAGAAGACCTTTACAACGAAGCTAAAAGGCTATTCGAACACAAAAGTGAATTAGAATACGAACCAAGCTCGATGTCGATGAGGAAATTCTTCAAAGACAAATTTGCCTTAGTCGTGGATCTCAGAACCACCGAAGATAAACTCGTCGTAGGAGCAGGAAAAAAAATACTTAATACTCAAAATTGGGTGCTGTTGGAAATTAATAAAAAAGCTACAACTGCAAATGTAATGTGTCACATCTTCAAGGTCAGTGATGGGCTGGTCAATTTCAAGAACCGAATGTTAGAAAACGTGCATTACTAAACTTTTTAAATAAATGGGAAATTGCATTAAGACAGAACGAACAGAAAAGCTGATTCCAGATCCAAATAATCCAGAAGAAATGATTAAGGAAGTAAGAATCAACAAGTCTTGTGGGTGTAATACTCGCTTTGGAAAAAATGGAAACAACATAAGACTTGGTACATCCTTCGAATTTAAAGACACATTTACTGAAGACATAAAGACCACAAAGACATAAAAATAATAGAAGCGTCTGAAAATGTGTAAACATTAGTATTTACACATTTTTTTTAGACTTCGTCGCTTCGCGTTTTAAGTTGCCATATAATCATAAGGAAACCTCAGATTGATTTCTAGCTTTGCATATTTCTTATCTTTTAAAACCATTAGGATGGTATTTTTTTCTTCCTTTGAAACATGTCCGAGGTAGTCGTCAAAAATAACGTCCATGTCTTTGCGATTTGGATTATAAAAAGTGACCAGGGGTGTGATGTTTTCCCTATAAGGTTTTGCAATAGAAGTAAGTTGTTGTGTAATGACTATCGTACTTAGATTATAATGCCTCGCAGAGAATCCGAGTCTTACTAGTTCAGAAGTACGTCTCTTAACAAAACTACTCGAAGCAATGTCGTCTAAAATAATTAAAGAATTGGTTCCCTTTGCAAATTCTGTAATATTTATTAAAAAAGATTCAACGTCGTCTTGATCACACGCTATCACGATAAAGTTTTTGTCTTTGTCGTAAGGCCAAACTTGATAAGTTTTATTCCATTCATAGGTAGGACATATGAGAAATATATAATCGAAATAACCTAAATAATTGTTCTCTAAAAAGCATAGTAAGTAGTAGGTTTTTCTAGAATTCGTCATTCCTATGATAATCATATTAAAAGGATCTCCATGTGTTTCTGGGGTTGAGATGTTTTTAGAACTAGCTGAGATTTCTTCTAAGAAACTGTCTCTTTCTGAGTATTGACTTCGTTCGTGTTCTCGCCACTTTGCGTTTGTGATTGACATTCTTCCTTATTATTAACTTGCGATTAGTTATTCATTTTTGCGTTTACGACGTGTTTTCCCACGATTATGGTTCCAGAAAATAAGCCGACTAAAGGAATATAAGACGTAATACATTCCACGATAAATCTCAAGTCTTGTCGAAAAGGCTCATTATCGGAGAGTTCTCTTCCAAAATCTGTGGCATTCTCGATAAAACTTAAATGCTCGAGGAACTCAGAAAATTTTCCTATAGCTATGTCCATAAACAAGTCGTTCGTCTTGCTAAGTTCATCACGCTTGTAATCAGCCATTATTTGTTCGAGTGTTTTTTTCCGAAGCTTTCTTGATATAAACTTGCGTATAATAGCCGCCGTTTGGGCGAGAAAGTTCTTTTGCTGAAGCAAGTTTTAATAGCTTTTCCCTGATACTTTTTTCCTGCGATTCGTTATTCATTCATTAATAGCAAAAAAGAAAATATATAAGATAATGAACAAACTCTATTCCGAACAAAGAGCTAAGCTAGCGTTAGACTTTGAAGACGATAAAAGGCTCAGAAGCTTTTTAACAAGCCGTTTTATACGGAAAGTAAAATCCTTAGTGAAAACCTTCTAAGTATTCATTGTCATAAAAAGAAAATCGTGTTAAATAAACCAATCTACGTCAGCATGAGTATCTTAGACATTTCAAAGCTAAATGTTTATGATTTCCATTACGACTATATAAAAAAGAAATACGGTGATCGTGCTAAACTCTTATTCACAGACACAGACTCACTATGTTATAAAATATAAACTGAGGACTTTTATAAAGACATCACCCCAGACGTGGAGAAGTACTTTGACACATCGGAATATCCTGTGGATCATCCAAGTGGAATCCCAGCTGAAAAAAATGCAAAAGTTCTGGGTGTCTTTAAAGACGAATGTCAAAGAGAATCTAGTAAGAAGTTCATTGGACTAAGATCAAAGTTTTATAGTTACATCATGGATAACAGAAGGAAGGTGGATACATCGAGTTTAGAAAACAAAAAGTGTAAGGGAATTAAAAAGACGGTGATCTAAAACGAGTTAAGACATAAAGACTATAACGCTTGCCTAGAGGCAAAAAAGAAAATATATAAGATAATGAACATCATAAGATCTTACGATCACAAACTCTATTCCGAAAAAATAGCTAAGCTAGCTTTAGACTTTGAAGACGATAAAAGGGTTATCTTAAAGGATGGGGTGAATACGTTGCCAGTCGGTCACTTTACGATTTGCAGTGAAGTTCGTAGCGATAAAGTTTTAGTTCGAGAAGATTAGTTCGAGAAGACTAGTTCGAGAAGACTAGTTCGAGAAGATTCGTTCGAGAAGATTAGTTCGAAAAGATTAGTTCGAGAAGACTAGTGCGAGAAGATTAGTTCAAGAAGACTAGTTCGAGGAGGCGGGGGTTTCGCTGGCATTTTTTCAAGGGGGGGGGTAGGGTCGAAGGCCGCAAAGCGCTTCGACTGAGCCAGTTTAGGCTAAATTTTTTTTGCTAACGTGTTCAAAAAAAAAGTTGGGCAGAACACAGGAATTTCTATCTACTTATAAGTTGTTGTTAACATGTTATTTATTTCTTAGGGAGTGTGTTTGAAAACGATAGGCTTAGCATGAGTTTTAAAATGATAATACAGGCGTATCTGATGTTTTGAATAAAATTTTACTTGCTAAAATTATAATTTATTGTGGATTTGTAGAGCATATTTTTATGGCTTTTTATCAGTTTTATCATAGATTTGCTCTTGTACCTTATTGATTTCTATAATTTCTTGCTTAGATTTTTTATTACGAAGTATGTTTGAAGGAGGTTGTATTGGCATGAGTTTTAAGATGATTAACCGGCATATCTGTTGTTTTCAACAAAGGTTTTGCAGGTAAAATTACAATTTATTGCCATTTCTTTGAGCTGATTTTTTGGTGTTTTTCTCAGTTTTATCATAGACTTCTATAAGTTGTTGCTAAGATTTTTTATCCGAGAGTATGTTTGAAGGTGATAGTCTTGGCATGACTTTTAAGATGATTATACAGCCGTATCATTTATTTTTTAACAAAATTTTGGTAGCTAAAATCATATTTTATTGTACATTTTTTGAACAGATTTTTCTGGGTTCTTTTTAGTTTTATTGCAGATTTGCTGGCGTACCTCTTTGACTTCCATATGTTGTTGGCAAGATTTTATTTTTTTTTTTTATTCTGGAGAATGTTTGTTAGAGATAGTCTTGGCGTGAGGTTTAAGATGATTGTACAGGCATATCTGTTGTTTTTAAGAAAGGTTCTGTAGGTAACATTACAATTTATCGCAGATTTTTTTAACAGATTTTTCTTTTTTTTTCAGTTTTATTGTAAATTTGCTTTTGTATCTTTTTGACTTCTGTAAGTTGTTCATAGAATTTTATTTGTTTATCAGAGATTATGTTTGATAAAATTTTTCTTGGCAGGAGCTTTAACATGATAATACAGGCGTATCTCAAATGTGCAGTTTTAAGACTACTAAGGATCTTACTGTTCAGAGACATGAAGTTTGCACCAATGTGATTTATCATCTTCTATGATTTATGTGTTTCACCGCCTCTTCTATGCCCGTGGAAAATTACCACCCTATATTGCAAAAGTGTACTCAAGTTGTTTGTCAGCAGAGTCCGTTTACATTGAAATGGAACCTCAGGTAAGTATCTGCACCGCATTGAGTAAAATGGCGGCAACTCAAAATCGCTAAATTTTGAAAAAAAAGCATTGTGCAAAATTGAACATGTTAAAGAAACTGTTAGATTCAAAAAGAAGATTTTAATGTTATCGCTAAGTTTTAAGAGAACGACTTTGTGCAATGTGAAAAAGCTTGTGCACAGCTTTTTGATTATTTATTGAAAAGCTTGTTAAATAATTAAAAGTAACTGCTGGGCAGGAGGCCATTAAAATCCGATAGTAAGCACTTATGAGAGGTGCAACAAACTAGAAATTGTGAACGATCTCTTTTGTTAACTAAAAGCTCTGTTTTGTGACTTCACCAATGTAAATGATCAATCCCTCTAATTTGATGTGTATATGTACCTTACATATTAAGCCGTTTCACCAAATGGTAAACAAGTGAAAAGTTTCTGGGAACATTAGTCTTATTGCTATGTTCCATCAACCATATCATCCTCACCGTCCTTTAAACTTTTCAAAAGTTGCGATAATGTTTTGGAAAATCCGCGCACTCTTAAGTTGGGCATTCAAATTCTTAACAATTTATCTTGTTACCCAAATTTGGGAAACCAGATATTGCCATATTTTCTGCGGCAAGAAAGCCATGTAGGCTTACTCTGCAAACTTCTAACACTTTTACATGTCTAGCCTGGTTATGGTATTTAAATATTGCAATCGTTTTCCAGCTTATCTTGCAAATCTTTTACTTTATTTCTACTTTGACACCATGGCTAAATTAAGGAAGCCAAATTTCCACATCTTTGTTTGTCATATTCTGCAAACTTTTAACAATATTATTTCTTACCATAGTGGCGAGATTGGGGAAGCCAAATTTCCGCATCGTTTTCAGGCTTATTCGGCGAGTCTCTAATCATTTTATTGCTCCGGTGTTTTTGCCCAATTCGCAATCCTAAATTATGCAGTATTTTTCTGCTTTGTTCTGCAAACCTTAGAGATTTTTCCCGTTCTGACATTGAGGAAATCTTAATGAATGAATGAATGAATCAATCAATCAATCAGTACAACTTTATTCAGTCACGGTAAAAACGTCAGTAAACTATTCACAAAAGAATTATATTAACTGTTTTACAAGTTTGCCTTGTGGAAGTCACTTAGAGATTGGTAGCTGTTATAGTATTCATTTAAGGTTAAACAGTGGTAGTGACCAAAGCTTTTGAATACTCTGAGGGAGGCTTTTCCACAGTTGTGCGCTACTATAGATAAAACTTCATTTCAAATAGTTCGTGCACGGCTTGGGCAATCTTAGTTTTGCCTCAGAGTTTTTCAAAGTATATCCTGTGTCACGAACAGAAACATTGTTTTGCATGAAAGATAGGCATTTCCTATCAGTATATTGAAGATTTGATTTGCCTTCAGTTTCTTATGCCGTAATGACATATGATCCAAGTGTAAGTCATCTAAAAGAGTACTGGCGTTTGTATCAGAGCTCGATCTCGTAATGATTCTGACTGCTTGCTTCTGGAGTTTCTGAATTTAATTTCTAAGCCCTTCCCCGGGTCCTTCCAAGACGGAACAGCAGGAAATCATATTTTAGCTACATTTTCTGGCTAGTTTTGAAAATTTCTAGCACTGTTTTTGTTCGGCCCAAAATTGAGAAACTGAATTTCATCATCTATTCTTGCTGACCTCCTAAATCACTTTGTAATATTTTTCGAGATTTGGACAAACTGAAGAACCGGTATTTTGGCATATTTTATCGTGCTTTGCTAAACTTTCTACTGAGCTAAACACGGCAAGATATAGTACTCCTATTTTAATACGATTGGCAAAATTTAGAATAACAGTCAGAAAATTGTTCAAAATTTTCAATATTTGCAAGCTTGGAATGAAATAAAAAAAAGAATGAAGATATCTAAATTTTTCCAGAATTTAGTTTAATACCCAACAATTTTATATAAAATCATGTAGATGTGCTGTAACGTTGCACTATAGACACGCCAGAATAACTAATTCGACTTTGAATTAACATCTACTGATTAAGCACCTCGTTTTATATAATCTTGTTTAGTATGTAGCACCGACTTAGTTTACATCACAACATCGTTTAGTTAATGTGTACCGTCATAAAGGTAATATGACATTGTTAGGAAAAAATGCGGTTGCTGAAGGCAGATGACATTGCTGATACCAATAGCGGATGAGGGGATAAAATGCGGATGAGGGGATAAAATGTGGATGGGGGGATAAAATGCGGATGAAGGGATAAAATGCAGATGAAGAAATAAAACGCAGATGATGAGATAATATGCAGATGAAGAGATAAAATGCGAATGAGAGGATAATTGTGGATGGCGAGATAAAAAGAGGATGAGGGGATAAAATACCTATGAAGGGATAAAATGATGACGAGAGGATAAAATGCGGATGAGGGGATAACAACTGTATTGTTATAACTAAACAGTTTATATAGAGAAAAAATTCTAGTATTAAATTTTGTATATCATTGCACATCCTATTGAGTAGAAATATATCCAGTGGAGTTTTTAGAGGTTTCGTGTATCTTTTCCAGAGCCGCCAGATGGTGAAAAAAAATATCGCCTCAAAAATAGATTCCTGATTCTTTGCCTCGCTACCACCCCACCTGTATAATACCTCCACTAATTGCATATTGCTCAAGTAGAATAAACCTTTTTATCTCAATACAATTCCAACTTGTAAATAGCGGGTATTTTGGTCAATGTTATTGTACAATAATTTTTTTTTAAGTTAGGTTTTTTTTGCCCTTAGCTAAATTTCATTTGACATAGTCTATTTGTATCAAATTATATATATCACTATAACTGTCAAAATAAATGTTCTAATAGGGCGTTTTTATGCTTCATGACATGTTTTAATTGTCTGTCGAGCGTTTTCCGTTAGCGGCAAGTTAATAACTTTCAATCTCCTTTCATTTACAAAGAAAAAGTCCTCTCACGATATATTTGTAGGCGATCTTAAAAAATTTTTCTGGATAGATCATATGACTATTTAAAATTCATTAAAAATTCGCAAGCAAAATACAAAAGATATTCATGACCCGTAGCATCTCAATATGTCTGATATGTAGTCTCGCTCAAAATTTCTCATTTTATTTTCAGAGTGTAGATTACCTCAATTCTCAAGATTCCAAGGCTAATAAGCCTAAAAAATCATGAAAGCTAGAAGCCGTAAACAAACATAGCAGTTTGGTCTTTATCAGATGTATAAACGATTGACTTTGCCTCTGGTGTATAAATCTGATAAAGACTGCTTGTGCGGTTTGTATATATTACTAAACGAATTCGCCAGAGGTATATTTGGAACAGAAGCAATTGTAGTAAAGAAATTATTGCATTTATATCGGCTAGATGAAAAGCTCGCTTGTTCAACAAACCTACGCTTCTACAAAGCTTATACCACAGAAACGTTGCAACTTTTGTGAGAATGCCTGTCGAACCGCCCGCGATAATGATGGAGTTTGTAGCATTTGATTTTAGATTTTTTTGTACGGAAAGCGGTAGGAAACTGGTGAACAACTTCCAAAATTTACTTAGGTAAATAGATGAAAACAATGCCGTTGATGCTTTCCCACCACTGGTGTTTGAAAGGTTGCCTGTGATGTAGCCGAGTCTACTTTTTGATCGAGAGTTGAAGGTTGAAAGGCGAGGGTGAGCGTAAAAAGGCGAGGGATAATTTTCTATGCGTTACTTCTTTATTTTTTCGCTCGTATTTTTTCGCTCAAAAAATAGTGGGCAATTAATTTTGGTACTCGCATTGCCTTGGCTTTAGGTATAATTTAAAAAGTACCTTAAAAGAGTGTGAAAAATAGAATAAATTTTGCATAAGCTGTGCAAATTTGAAGACAAAAGTGGTGCAAAACGGATCTTAAATGCATACTATATACAACTTGCGGTTTCTCAATATATTGCGAATATGTTAACAATGGCTTTAAAAATAAAACTTGGACTCACAAGTCTATTTAATAAACGAAATGTGTATACCGCAGCGATGTAATGATTTGTTCTAAAAGCTGGCGATCACGATGGTTAAAAGGTGCATTCCAATAAAAGTCGTACTAAACTCTTGAGACTGAATTGCATTTTTTGTAGTTGAAAAAGCATTACATTATGTTAGGCCTAGGTCAAAGGTCGCTCTTCTCATGCGCCAAACCTAATGTAAATGAGCACAAACAAAGACTTTCGCTCATTTGCATTAGGTTCGGTGAATGAGAAGAGCGACGTTTGACCTAGGTCTTATGTGTAACACTTAATAGTTCTACAACATTAGAAGCCATATAAAAACTATGTGAGCCGGGTAAAAGCAAAGCAAGAAGCACAGTCCATATTGCTGTGGGCTTAAAGGCAGCTACAGTGTTGAAAGACCAAAAAACGAAGAATAACGCACGCGGATATACCATTGACACACTGGATTGGTGTCAAACCCAAGCTCATTCCGTTTTTGCGGCAGTGCATGTTTTGAGTGGGTTCAATACTTGGGCAGTGCGTTTCAGCATTTTTGTGAGAAAAAAGCTATATACGACAAGTATAATTTAAGTGTAAATATGTCGGGTAAACGATTGTACAGTCACGTCGTCTTCAGTGATGAAAGTGGTTCACCAGAAGTAAACGAGCCTTAAGGGCCTGGTCCGGCGTGGTTGAGGGCTTATCAAAGAGAAGACGAGCACGACGCTTTACTGAAAGCAATCGAACAGCGCGAGGTAAAGAAGTTATTATTTATAAACTATTGCTAATGGCAGTGACGGGAAACCGAACGGGAGTCCCTACATCATGCCTCTGATGATTTACCGAATAGTTAATATGGGAATGACCACCATGTCTGATGTTGTAGTTCTTTATGCTATAAGTTACTCTGTAAGCTCTTGTGGGTCACTAGTTTTTACGATTAATGTCTCAATTGCAGATTGAGACAAGAAAAGCTCTGCCGTACGAGTCTTGGGATGAAGAAGACTTCAACGCAGGTGAAAGTGTAGTTTTGCCGGGTCATGGAAAATTTTGGGCCGAAAATAAGGACGGCTGCGAGGTATATACCAAACTAATAGTGTCTGTAGGCAATTTCATTTTGTCGTGCTGCTATTGCGATTTCACTTCATCAATACTTTATGTGAGACGACAATCGTTTACATGATTGTTGGTAAGACGAAACCTGAAGAAGTCTGTTGTGGACGTAAAGCTATGCTGTATTATACTTTCAATGTGTTTTGCTCCTTGTCTGATATTATGCGTCACCTAAATTGTCGTTCTGCATATACGTGTAGCCACTCTGGCGTTGCCCTCTGGCGTTTTTCGCGCGACTTGTTAAAAAGCTGATCACAACTCCCACCTCTATTTGCTATCTTGATTTTGTCTAAAAATGTTTAATCAAACATTAAATGAACTTCTATAAATAAATTTTGCAAAATAAATTGCAAGGAAACACTTCACTTTGGTTCGATGTTCGAGCACATTAATACTGATATATTCAGACGCTTTTCCATTGTGATATAGCTTGCTTTTTGAAAAGAAAAGTACTGTGTTTGTTTGAATAAACGCAATATGCGGTTGAGCTCAGTGCATTAAGTTTGCTTTCCTATAAAAGAGAGGTTCAGACTTGTAGTGGTAGTGGAAGTCAAATCTGAAGCTCTACACTGTACAACACAAGTCACCAATATAAGATTCAGCCTTGTATGGTCCATAGCTGTTTACAATGTGATTAATTAACACGAAATATATACGTTGTGCGATCAATTTCGTTTCATAGAAAGTTTAAGATGTTTCCCAGTAAGTTTTATCTCGTTTGTTGCACTTACTGGCTTATAAATTACAGTTTATAAATCATGGAATACACTCGGTGATTCGTGCTCTAATTCTATGCCATTTTCAGGAAAATATAAACCTTAAGAATAAGTGCACTTTTCTTTTAGAATGACAACGTTGTAGGCGATAGCGACGTCATCTTTGACAGAGCAGTATCTGGAATCGTGGTTAGGAAGACGGATACAAGCGTCGTAAAAGACAAGGCAACTGTGGTTGACTTAAACTGATCTTCATCCAAAAACTAAGCCAAGGATGGGAAGTATGTCCAGGTAAATTTCGATGATCAGATTGTAGTATATACACTGACAGTGAACTGCTACCACTGCAACATGAAGGGCATCTAGTTTTATTATCAATCCCAGCTCTGACTGCTTAATGTTCCTGAAGGCGCTGGGTAAAATCTCAAGAAATTGGATTGTGAGTGGACTATAAAGATGTTTCCTCACTATCAGTTCTAAAACAAACTGTAATTTTTAAACGTCACGGCATCGAAATTTGTCTTAATTTGTAACTATAATAGTGGTGTACCGCAGGCATCTAATATTCACCCTTATCGTTATAAAGAGGATAACAAACTTTCGTCGATGCCATTATACTTCTTTTAACAGTCAATCACAGCTACTGCCTACTAATTCTATGTTGAAGTATTTAAAATACTTCTTGCTTGGTTCATTTAGTGTGAATAAAGAGTGTGAGTTGAGTACCACTTCTGATGAAAGTTCTGACGAGGGTAATTCCGCTGTTGTGAAACAGCATTAGAGAAAGATTGGCATTTGGAAATGGAAAGATGTCAAGAGTGAGTCATTGACGCAGCTGCCTCGGGGTATAGACGGTTTGAAAGTTTACAGGATAACGCCGTTCAATTCAGGAGTCAAACAAGATTTGCATGGTGGAAGAAAATGGAAGAAAATAGGACCAACAAATTGGAAAGGGCACAGTCGAGTTAGGTTTTCCGATTGCAAGGGATCGTACCAATTTAATGATCGTCGCTGTCCTTTCAAGGTACAATACGGTGTAACAAATACTATGCAGTTTGACAAGTTCAATCTGTGTAAAGGATGCGGAAAAGAAGCGGAATTCCTACCTTGCAACGCCCGACGTTACGTAAGTTATGGTAAAAATGAAGCAACCGTGTATCATATCGGACAACACACGTGCCCTGTCGATCAAAATATGTCAAAAAAAAAGACAGCAAATCTATCGAAGAACTGGTGCGATGTAATACAAGCATTAAAACATCGGAAGTCCAGTCCACCCTTCTTTTGTCAGCGTTCCAGAATCAACTTGATTGGGATGTGGTGGAAAAAGAGACAGAGTCTATTATTGACAAAAAGAGAACAGATAATATTAAAGAAAAAGGTAAGGAAAAAGTAGAGCCTTTTGGACCAAACTTTGAGGCCGTTGTAAATTTTAAGCAATATTGTGATCAGAAAGACAATTTGTTTGTTTACAAATTGAATGATAGTAGAGGTAATCCGGATCAACCATCATACGTCTTCAAGACAAGTACGACTAAAGCAAAACTAGCCTTGAATATGCACAGTAATGGAGACCATTTCATGAATAATGAATATTGTTATTTTGGCGGCAAGCACAGCCGTTGCAAAGGGTATATAACGTGTTAACGTTATACCCGTGTTAACGTTATACCCGTTTTATACCCTTTTAACTTACAGTTATGTAAGCGTTTATCATCTTTTACTTCGAAAACAAATACCCTTAGCGATACTGGAGGCTAAACGAGAGAACACAGGAAATGTCGAGCTATTTTGGACACTGGTCAACGAATCCATTTCCAAAGTGTCAGGAACTCCTGTTAACTTCAACCCTATCCGATGGTGCACAGACATGGCTGGGACTAATTTAGCCGGCATTTCTAATGTATTTGGCAATGCGGGACTTATCAAGACCTGCGAATTTCACTTCAAGGACAGCAGAAACAAAAAGGCTAGAACCCTTGATTCTGATTGTGCTCAAGAGTTTAAATTACTATGCGATGACCTCCTATATAACACTACCTCTGTTGCATACGAGTCGGCCAAAAAGACACTGGAGACATTCATCAGCGTCAAAGAGGAACGTCAGTCTTTAACGAATTGGTTGTCGTGGTGGCATTCAAGTCGTGGATACATATTTCGGGCTTTGGCTTCTCATGACGCACCACAAATGAACCAAGCAGAAGTTATACATGCACACAGAGACCGTGGGAAACTGTCTCTTCTGGATGCTTGCCATGTACGTGATTCCGTAGCATTGGACGTTGAGTTTCGACAATACCAGAAAGGATTTACAAAAGGGGGTTCTGGTCCCTCTTTTTCAAAACGACAAGCAATATCCCAACGAAAGGAAATAGAAAAGGCTGCCCGAATGGGGCAAGAAATGCTGGCAGATGATGACACGGGTTTTTTAGTTGATCCGAAATTTTCACACTGTCCTCGCTTTTCCAAGAAAAGGAAAAACAAGTCATCTGAAACCATAGTTCGAAGTCAATCGAACGTCAATACTTCAACTGTTTCTCAACCTCAAAAAGCGACTGCATCCATCATTTTGATTCAGCAAAGTATAGCCCCTGTCCAAACAAAGCAACAAGAAATTGGTTGCAGCTCTGACACACAAATGGCTGTCGGCAGTCACCAACAAATCATGCCGTATGATTTGCACAGGCATCGTACGACAGCATCTGTTTTCTCTGGGCAGCGGCAAGATTGCAACCAGGATACGGAAATTCGAATGCCCTGCCAGGTGCCGACAACTCAGCTACAAAGAGCAACACACCTACGACCGAATCAAACTCAGCGTCGGTCCTACTTAACAGGTCCAAGTCTTTTTAATTCGTCAACCAACAATGCTGTTGAAAATCGAATTGTGGGTAATCCTGGTACTATATGGCACTCAGGAATGTCTCCTAATAGGTATGAAGTGGTGCTTTTGGAGCCAATAGTAAAAAAATGCTATGGCTGTGGAAATAATTTCTCTGAAAAATTTCGCTATTCACCCTACAATCTTGTTTTGAAGCATATTGATAGGCGTATTCAAGGAAAAAATGACACCGGACAGCTGATATATTCCAGCGACTATTCAAACACTTATTATCATGCGTTGCCTAGCCATGTGAAAAGAAAAAACCCGCTGTTCACTGGACTAGTGTATATCTCGATGGCACTAAATGCAACTTTAAATGAGAGACAGCGTAGCTATCTTAATTCGTGCGGACTAAACGTTATTGTTCAAAAGCTGGATGATAAAATCGTAAAATCTGAGACGTCTAAGCCCATTTAATAAGCCACGAGTATTAGTATCTTAGTTAATGTATTGTATGTTTGCGCGTTGTTTGTTTATTAATCTACTGCAGAACCAACTTTGAAATGGACATTTGTTACACTATCTTATTAATTTAGAAACCAAGATGAAGGGCCTTTTTTAAAAGAGGAGTATGCAGAAGAAGAACTTGATCAGATTTAACTAGTTATACCGAAAGTGAATGTCTTCTCAGGCCTTAGTCTTTTTTCCATACATCCAATTACAAATCACGTTTTAAGGACCGAACTTTAAACTGAAGCGAAATGTCATCAATGTATTTTATGCTTTATTTCGATAGCCCGAGATAACGAACTTGAAAGCGCGTTATGATTTACTCCACGGTATTATATGTCATCAAATATTTTAATTTGGGCGAAGAGTTCTGTCATGTACTGCAATACAGTATGTTCTAGTGAGTCCAAGTTTTATTTTCAAAGCCATTGTAAACATATTCACAATATATTGAGAAACCGCAAGCTGTAAATAGTATGCATTTAAGATCCGTTTTGCACCACTTTTCTCTTCAAATTTACAAAGCTTATGAAAAATGTATTCTATTTTTCACACTCTTTTAATGTACTTTTTAAATTATACCTAAAGCCGAGGGAATGCGAGTACCAAAATTAATTGCCCACTATTTTTTGAGCGAAAAAATAAAGAATTAACGCACAGAAAATTAACCCTGGCCTTTTTACCCTCACCTTCGCCTTTCTATCCTCACCCTCGACCTTCAACCCTCGACCCTTGACCCTCGACCAAAAGGTGAACTCGTTGTAGCCGATGGTTCGCAGTATCTGCGCAAAGCCTGTGCATATACTATACGGACTTGACAGCATTGATAATATCTGTTTCCAACTTCCATTGCTGTGACTCGAGAATTACTCTGTTTTAGCATCATTCTGTCCGTAACCTTCACAATAAACTTCTAATAAAATTGTTTTCAAACCAGTGAAATGTATATAATCTGGAATGCTAACTCCATAAGAGAGTGCCTATGATTGGATGAAGCCAGGATGGCGGAAATTGAAGGCCGTTTTGTAGGTATAAAACAAGCGTGTTTGCTGCGTGGACTTACATGAGAGGCGAAAGAGTTGAAAAACAGCTGGAGTTTTCCGAGCGGTTTTCTTTTGTTTTTTCATAGTTTTGCACGAAATTCTCGGTAGAGCATGAGTAAAACGTTAAAAACAAAAAAAACAAGTAAGTTTTTTGTAATTGCAGTCCATATTTTATTGTGTTTACTTCAAAACACTCCCAGAAACTGACGAAAATATGCCTGATGACTTTTTCCCGAGTTTTGTTTATAACTCTTCTTATAGTTTTGCTCACTGTTCAAGACGCCTTTTTCTCAAATTTCTCTTATTCCACAAGCCCATTGGTTTATTTTTCTTATGAGAGTGTAAATATCAACTCCACAGACATCGTAGACAGAAAAATAATGCATTTTTAACAAAAAACAATGCCATTTTCGGATACGGAATTTAGCAAATTTCCGCGCAGGGGTGTGGGTCATACCTACAAAACAGGCTTCAATTTCCGCCATCTTGGCTTCAAAAATGGCAGCGTAGTTAGCATTCCAGATTATATACATTTCACTGTTTCAAACACGCCTCATCAGCATTCTATCCCTCCATCCGTATTTTATCATCCCATCCGCAATTTATCCTCTCATCCACCTTTTATTCCTTCATCCACATTTTATCCCCTCATCCCCTATCGGTATCCGCAATGTCATCCGTCATACGCATCCGCATTTTATCCTTGCCCAATATGAGATTGCACCTTTTTGGGAGTCATATTGGGCCAAGGAGCTTAGAAACTACAATCGGAGTTGCAATTGGAATGACCTTTTTGGGTCTTTTTCAGTCCATACAAAACGTGAGGTCAAAACTGAAAGTAAGTGTTGCGTTTCTTTTTTTACATGCTGGTCGAATTGGCTTCTAACACTATCAAATTTTAAGTTTGATCGCACTTGTAAATATTTGCTTTGGCAAGGGAGTGAACATGTAGTATTCCATGCCATGTTCGGAAAAAATGACATGTTATACTAGAATAAAGGCTATATTTTGGGAAGTTAATTATTTTTGGTAGTTTTCGAGAAAAATTTTGGAGAGTTATGGCCAAATCGTCTGGACTAGCAGCTTCTGGGCGAGATACTTGCGCATTTCGCTAAATTCAATAAATTCTTATGACAGGAATATGAGTAAAATGTTTAAAATGAAGTTTTTTCTTTCCTACAGGCGGATAAGGTGCTGATCTAATATTTTTCATGAATATTTTGCAGAGAAACAGAATGAGTTCCGCACAATATTGCCTCTAAGAAAACGCAACTTTGAAATTGCTCAATTTACTTAGGAACACGTTTTGCATGATTGTGCTGGTGAGTTTGTAAACAATATTATTTGATGAAGGGAGTAATGAAATTGCCATGAAGTTTCATAGAAAGCACTTTCGTAGGATTAATATACCATGTGATATAAAAATAGTAATATTGTATATATATCATTAATTCTTTGAAGAAATCTAGCGAATATTTTTCAAGAACCTTTAAAAGAATTGCACAATTTAGTCTCCTGTCCAGCAGCGTTACCACAAAACTTGCTGCGTCATTCCTTTCCAACTCAACGAGAATCATTTGACTTTATGTCAAGTGTTCATATTCAGACTACTACAATAGTTGAAAGTAGTTTGAGGAACTGTACTACATTGAAATAACGTATTTAAGTATGTTAAAAATTGATCCTAGCGCTTGACCTTAGAGCTTGAAAAGATTTTTATGCTGGTTTCCCTTGAATGGTTTAGTGGGCGCTTCTCGGCAGATCACCCTCAAACACCCTTACAATCTGGCTTTTTGGCACTTGAACAGTCACTTCATATAATTCAATGGAATTGATAAGCTTTAGACTATGTAACATCACGTTCTATACATACTTACTTCAATTCAGGATCTACTGCTATTCTAGGATAAAATCCACCATCCAATTGCGCTATCAGTCTCTCCCAAATGCTGTGTAAACTGGAGACGTATATAGCGAAACTTGTGCTCCAGAATACTTGACGTTGTATCCAATCAATTGCAATATCATATACACTGTCATTGTTGCTCATCACAATAGTTGTATCTCTACCATCAAGGCCTGCCTTGTACATATCATCACCTTTCTTAAAATACATTTTCCTATCGACCGTGTCAACATCCAATGCAAAACAACTTTCAAGATCCCCCATAAGCAATATACTGTCCAAAGTTTTGAACTCCATTGCTAAGACTTCCTTCCCGGTATTGACAAGAAAGTATGGCTCTGGGTAGGGTTCTGTACAAAGATAATAATTGATTAAATAATTAAATAGTAAATTCTTCAAAAAAACTTTGTTTCCCAGAACCGGATTGCGTGGTTATGGTCATCAATCCGGTGCTTCTCATTGCGGGGAGGGGGGGGGGGTAAATCAGGCCAAAACAATAGCGGGGCTGTAAGTACGAGCGGCTTGAATATGGTGTGACCTACCTATGTAAGATGAGTGGTTAACCCCTAATGAAAGAAAAAACTTGTTGTATATTTCAAAGATAAAATGGCACCTCGGTTTAAAAGCTCCTAGAGAGCAGTGTGTTTGTAAGTCCTCTCACCCTCTTGTGCCTACAGCCAGCGTCTCAGTGACCACCTATGCAGTCTACTCTCTCCTTTCATTTATCATACCCTGAAGAACGTAATTGCAAAACTTAATTTTTGTTATTTTCCTGACTACTCGTGGCTGGTTGCAAAAATGCGATGAAGCCTGTACTCGACTCAAAATATACCAATTAAGAGCCAAACTAGCGTTCACTGGTATTTCTACGTAAAAGATAGGACTGTTTGAAGAAAGTGGTATCAAAAGATGTATCAAAAACGTTTTCCAAGAAATATTCCCAATACTTGGCTCCTATCTTTTGGGAGAAAAGTAATTTTTTTCGTAAAACGAGGTATAAAAAAATGCAGGGTGAAAATAGATTCTATTTTAAGACTTCCATACAATAGCACCTCAATAAGTGATTTGTTGATTCGGTTGTTATACTTCCCTAAAATAGTTTAAGGGTTAGTCAGATTTTTAGTTTCTTCTGTTTTTTTTCCCAAGGTCAATTGCTAGATCAAATAGTGTTCATCTGTTATGTTTTGTCACTTTTGTTTTTTCCCCTTTAGATGTTAAACCAATCATTACTTCTTTATTTTCCTACATCATTCCTATTTTTTTCCAGTTTATAGATTCTCTCCCTAAATTTATCCTCATCCTAGATCTTAAAACTGTCCTTCATTTTTGGTTTGTCTTTCTTTGGACGGTCTTTTGATTAGAACTTTTGAACCATGATATTTGACAAACTTATTTAGGTATTTTACTTTGACTATAGCTAACTTATGTTTGTTTTTACATGCACATTTTCAATAAGAGATATCATAGCGTTGTTACCCTTATCAGTGTAAACCACTGATTGCATATCCAATATGTAATTTTTTTGAATCTCTTATCTAGTTCTTTTGTTGTTGCCCCAATATGTGTCTATATTCCCATACTTTAAATCGACTTAATAAATTTTACCCATTTGGTACTCACTATGGAAAGTTGTTTTTACTTTATGTTTATTATCGATCTTATAGGTGTACACACCTTTCGTGACCTTGGCATGAATATATTCGAAATTAGTTGCTCTCGATAATGCAGTGTATATATGCTTTTTAGCCACGACGTTAGTGTTGAATAACGTTATAGTGTAATGTCTGTCGATTTATCACCTTGGAACTTATACACAGTACCACATCCGAGGTCAAGTAAGTTTCTAAAATTTGCTATCTCGAACACTTTG
This sequence comes from Phenganax subtilis, assembly GCA_025434845.1. Lineage (NCBI taxonomy): Eukaryota > Metazoa > Cnidaria > Anthozoa > Malacalcyonacea > Clavulariidae > Phenganax > Phenganax subtilis. Next base: position 43,944 of record JAOBYK010708662.1, read on the forward strand.
TCAATATCTTTAATATGTACTGTTTTGTTATCGATCTTTGTACTAGTATATTGTTGACAGTTAAACATAGTACAACTCTTTATAACGTCAGCCGATATAACAGCAGTTCCACTGTATAAATTATAATTCTCCTTTTTTTTCGTTATACAAAAAAAAAAAAAAGTGCATTTCATGCCACATCAAAATTCTTCAACTCATGTTTTATTGACCCAAATTTTGGTTCTATTCAAGTCCCAGTTATTAACATAGGTATTTCCGTATTGAATTAAGCTTCCCTTACTTCGGCCATCATAAGAAAGTTAATCAACACTATATGTGTTTTTTTTTGTCAAATCTTGCACTTTCTTCGATATACCGGCGTTGGTCTCAAAAATGAGACGGCAGAGGAAACATGTTATAAGTAATAATTATTGTCAAATTGTGCAAAGTGTATTATAAAAGACTAAAATTTCATAGTTATGCAGAGTAAACAAAGATGGGAAATCAGATAAAAATGCATGGAAAATGCAAAAGAGAAGTTTGGAAGAAATGAACAAATTGTCAGTTGTATTCGGGCTGGATGAAGCTGCCCAGTTTTCTTTGAGCTACTCTTTGAGTGAGAAACCTAACCCATGGCTCAATAATGAAGAGAACAGCGAAAGAAACTCTGGCTTGGGTAGACCATGCAAGACAAGACTTTGAGAGATCGTTTCCTGATAAAAAAAGCTTGGAAAACACGAGACTCAGAAGTCTGCCCAATGGTAAGGGATCTGGCAAATGCTCCAAGGGAGCGCTCATCAGCTAACATTTCTAAAGCAACTGCCCAGCAACTTGTCTAGCAACAGTCCATAAACAAGTATGCCAAAACAAAGAAGCCATTTGTCAGAACTGTTAATTATCGTAAACGTGTTCAGTTTGCTCGGTAACATCGCGACTAGACCATGGAGGAGTAAATAAAGGTTCTGCAGTGAGAAAAATCACGTTATTCCATCCAAAGTCAAACCTGTCAGTGCCTTTGGCTTACCAGTGCTTTCAAGAAAAGCATTCTCTTTGATTGTTAAAAAGTACGGCTAAAAATCAAAAGAAACTAAAGGTGTCAGATAATTTCGTGTGGAATGGAGTTGGTGTGCTGTATCAAACAAACGGTATTCTAGTAAAGGAGGAAAACAAAAAAATCCTGATTCATCAAATGCACTCGTCTGGCAAATGACTTTGATGGAATGGCAGTGTTTTCGAACATGACAATGACACAAAACACACATCGCACCTTGTCAAAAATTATCTGCTAAACAACAAATGCAACTTTCTCTCTGGCTACCCCAAAGCCCAGATTTGAATCCTACTGAATATCAGCAGTCAGGGCTTAAACGCCAAAATGAACGGAGAGGTTCTAACAAAAAAAATTAACTCTTCAAGCAAAAAGCAAAGGGAGAAATTGGACCAAGATTAAAGAAACTGAAGGACAATATGCCAAAAACTTGTGAAATGGTTATAAGAAATTGTGTCTATCCCATCTACTAGTAAACGATTGTTTTATCAATCGTTTACATTCAGGGACTTACAGTGGACATAAAGAAATAAAGCAATTATTCTGTGGCACACTGATTAGTGTAAAATCATGAGCACTGTATATACAAAAGATTTTTCAACAAGCAATATGTAGAAACATTTTTTAAAAAGAGGGCTCTTTTTTGAACCTGCCATAGTATTCAATATTCTCCCTCGTCTCACACATATCTAAGATTGCCGGACTGACTGTACAGTGGGATATTCACCTAGAGTTGGACTCGGCCGGATTGCTTTTCTTAGTATCAGCATAGTGGTTAAAAATAATAGCAATTCTTGCAAAATTATGATAAATCATTTTTATTCATTCATTCCGAACTATAGCGAATTTATCAACAAATATATCCTTGTTCAAGATGAATTCCCTATTCCTTATCCCTAATGACCACTCATTAAAATAGCTTTCAAAGGTATGCTCAATATTCTTCAAATTGTCAGGTAATCATTCTCAAGTAGTATCAACTGCTTTGTTCATAAATAACTCACTTAATATATTTCGATTCGACGATATATAATATATATATATATAATAATACAATTTGGTTTATATATATGAAACACTATATAATATATCAGCAGATACTGCGTGGAATGAAGCTGACATCGCGTCGCATCAAACACTCACTAAAAAACACCCCACAGATATCGCATCAAACAGCCAACTCAACTTACGAATAAACAATTAGCCGTAATAAGCAAAGCAAGCATACACAAGCTCTCTAAAACGTTTTTATACAACTTCTCTTGTAAATCTATGGCAAGTAATTTGGGTCTTTATCTCACACCAACACCCTCGAGTAATGGATACCCCACTAAGAGCTCTATGCTTTATGTGCCAAATGTCAGCGATAAACCAAAATCACGCAGTTACAACACTCGTTTGACAATGATACCACAATTACGAGCCTAGCACATAATTACACAGTTCTTATGTTGATGAAGAATGGAACAAAACAACAAATGGATATCATCGACTTGGATATGAGCAGCGTAAAACCTATAATGCCTATATCAGAACTGTTCGCTGGTTTTCAAGTGTTTATAAATTGTGTTTCATTTTATCTAATACATTTGACAACAAACATAAACGACATAGTTATGTTTTATATTAGAATCCCAGAAACGTTTGAAGAGAATTGTAGAAAATAGTCCAACTTCCAGATCTTGTTTCAAACGGTTGAAGCAACTGCTAAGAAAGCTTAAGATTTACTAGACCTTATTTAAAATTTATTTAAAGAGAGCTTTGATCTCCGGAAAATATCAAAGATTTTTTCTAGTAATAATTGAGAGAAAAAAACAGGGAACATACGACTAGATAAGTAATCACTACTCAAAAAGGTGTGGCACCAGAACAAGTTAGAAATGCACAAAAAGTAGAAGCTGGTAAACGACTTGCAGCGATATCAAAACAAGCTAAAGAAGCTAAAAAAACAAAGTGCTTAGAACAAGAAAATGTACCTAATAATACAAGTGATGGCAGCTGGGGATACACACCATTCATAATGATAGAAGTACTAGGAAGTGGTGTAGCTTGTTATATGTTGAAACCTTTGCTTAAAAATAAACCAGAAATCAAACGTAGGGAGATTGAAAAAGTTAAACCTATTGCTGAGCAAGTAAGCCAAAACAAGAGGAGGTAGAATTAGACACCGTCGACTAGGATCTTGTCTTAAAATGTTTAGCTCTAAAACAGTTCAACATTTTCTTTTCTTTATATAATAAATAGGCTCACAAACACAAAACCAATACTTAAACCAAGCCAACCAACCTGTCGTTGGTGTTTCGTTGTTAAGTAAGAAGGCACACGGAGAACCCTTGGGAACACCACACACCATTAATAGTAAAGTTAGTTGCAGCTGTAATGATCGGATCAATATTTGTTAAATACGTGAAGAATAGAGATATCGTTCTTAAATAGTTAGTAAACAAAACATAACCAAATGATTTCCACGATTGCAGGAAGATGATTTTTGCATTCGTGTTTGCTGGCGAGGGAATTTTGTTTGGTAAATTGAACCATCATGGATATCAAGAGGAGATGAAGAGATATAATTTGGACATAGAGACACTCGCAAGAGACAAGGACGCTAGTTATAAAAAAGAAGTGGAGTGAAAAAACGATAAAGGAAGACTTAGACACAAACTCAACTACGCTAATATAGATATCAGCGCGTCAAACCCAAACTTGGAATTGCTTAAGAAAACATTGGACTCGGCTAGACTACAGTGGGCACCAGAGAATATTAAAAGACTATTAAAAACCGAGTAAGGAGTTACAAAAATATCAACACATCGTGATGGGTGTCTTGGGAATCGTTGGAAGTTGGGTGTCGGGAATAATTATGTCAAGCAAACATATTTAAAATACGTTTTTAATTTTTTCCCTTTTTCTATAATGAATGAGCAGTTATCCTTTAGCAAACAACAACTTGAAAACAAAAGCAACGAACATCAACTCTGGTTGCAAGGATACGTTTCTTTTATAAGTAAAGCATGTGAGTATTGGCTTCTCCTAGGAGCAACATATCATAAATTTCAAAAAGCTCTTGATGAAAGAGAAAACTTGATTTACAACGACAACATCTATGAGATAAAACCATTTAACAGATATAGTATAACAGTAAATGGATCTAAAGAAATATACGAGGGTCTTTAAAGTAGGCTGAATCGTAAATTTCAAGAAATAGAATCAAAAAATATTAATGAATATGAAAAGAAATTGGAAGTTATCAAGCTGCATAAAGAGAATTCAGACTATGTTGTACTGTATCTGGATGATTGCCAAGAGCGTGAGAAATCTCGGTGTCCTGGTCGTACAGGACTTAGAAATTGTTTAATTGTATAACTTCTTCAAAAGTTGCATATTTTTTTCTTAGCACGAGTTTGCCCCAACTCTTCATTCTCGACTCTTCTTCTTACTGTGGTGGTTTTTAAATTGAACAAAAGTGCTTGGGTCTGCATTAAGGAACTTACATGGCAGCTTGAGTTTGCAAAACTTTTTGTGTTTCAATAGTAGGTTGTCTCTTCCAAAGTATTGTAAGCAGTTGTTGCATATGTATTTTCTCCACATCTCGTGGTAACTTGTGAACCAACTCATCTAGACATGTTGTTGGTCAAGACGTAAAATGTTTATCCTTAAATAGTGAAAGCCAGATGTCTGGATCATCAAAAATATGACCCATCAGAAAAACTCTATCTGTATTGCTATAGCCAAACAAGAGAGCAGAAACAACTTATTTTTAAGTTGTTTCTGCTCTCAAACTTTTTAATATCACCCTCGTATATCACCTGTTGGCATTGGGGAAATTTATGTTTGTCCAATCTAAGGTCTTAGATTTTTCTACTGGTTGTTTTCTAGTTCTCTCACGATCTCAATCGCTTGGCTTTGTAAACCTCGATATGGACACAGCCCACTTGAAGCACTCTTGATTATCAGACCCACCTTGCTTTTCCAAAAAGTCGTTCTTTCGCTTTATGATAGCCTTTTTGTTAGCAAGCCATTTCGGTGTCACAATGTAAGAAAAACCCTTCATAGGTTTATAATTCGCCGAATGAGTCAAGAAGTGTACTATGGATTTAAACTGCCATCGAGAACCTCTCTTTGCTTTTCCTGAAACGCGGTTCGCATCTTGTCAACCATTTCATCATAAGTTTCTTCTACGTTTGTGCCGTTAAATATTCTACAGTATCAAGAGCTGAAAAAGTCCACGCTGTGTATCTCACCTGCGCCTGGATCTACTTTAAACATGTTACTAACCGACACGAGTTCTATTTTCTCATTTTTTGTGTCTTTTTTTCATTCTCATTTCTTTGCGCCCCAGAGACTTGCATGTGAAGTTATAATATCAGCAAGTTTATGGCCTCATTTAATGGTAATGCTCTCCATCCTCAATATAACTAATCTAGATAGCAAAAATCCTGCTATAGAACAAAATTTCAGCTCAATAACAGCTAAATGTGCTTTCTAGGACAAGGAAAAGCAATAAAATACATTTGTGGAGTCAGTCTCACAATGGCTTACAAGGATTGTATGCAACATCCTGAAAAACTTCAGAAGAAAACGTAGCAACCAGAAAAAAACAGAAAGTAAGACCTCCTTAAATGTTTTCACATAGTTAGCGAGTCTCTTGATTGCATCATTCTTCATAAAGTTTTCATTACTGTAACTACTCCCCAAACTTTTAAATTTTAATTTTGGACGGCTGCTCTTTTAAAAAAACTATCGATTGTGCAACATTTTTGCAGAATACCAAATGGTCATGTTGAAATGCAAACTAGCCAGTTTGAGTGCAAAAATGCTGGGCCTGTAAATGACATATCAGAAACGAGATCAAACGATGCCTGAACGAAGTAAGTTTGAACAACAAACACAACTTTCACCACTCTGCAAAAAGTACAAAAATCCACAAAAAAATCCACAGAAAAGATCCGCAAACACATCCACAAAAAGTAGCAGCTGGAAAATGTGTTGCGGAGATATCGAAACAAGCCGATGAGGAAAAAGCTAAAAGGAACCACTCGAAAATCAAAATTTGCAAAATAATACAAAACAATGGAACTGGTGGGGCGGTAAAATCGCAAGAGTTTCTATAGTTAGAGTTGGAATCGCTTTTTATATGTTTCATCAATCAACAAAAAATAAACGCAAACGAAGTTAGCTTGGGCGAAGCAAACCAACGCCCAAAGAGCTTAAACCTATGATTGAAGAAACAACAACAAAAAATAAAGATGTTTAAACTAGAACCGTTTGATTATACGTGAGATAAACGAAGTGAAGGAGTGAAAATAGAATTTTTTATGCATAGAATAAATGAGCAAACAAATCCAAAATAAGTATATCAATCAAGTCTATGATGGTGGTGAGCTTATGTAGTCTGCTGTTGGCAGGTCGATATTTAGCAAGAAAGCAATGGCCGTGTTCATATTAGAAGACGACTTTAAGGTATGAGACGATATTAAAGCCTGAGACAAAAAAGTTTTCTAGTATAAAAACGGTAAACTGAACGGATGAACAAAACATTGAGACGACTTTAATGTATCTTGCTAAGAGCGTTCAAACAACGCACTTAACAGACGTCTTTATCGTCTCAGACGTTAAATGCATCAGGTATAAATATGAGATAACAAAAATTAGATGCACTAAACGAGTTTCAGAGACTAGACTTATTCTAAAGACCTTGATTGGGTCTTTCTTGTCATTTTCTTTGAACAAAACTGTGCAAAAAAAATATTTTGCTGTCTTATTCATTCATCACGTATTTATACCAATCACACTTTTTGCAAGCGTTTCACTTGTTTAGACGTTAAAGACGCCTTCTGATATAAATATGGCCATTCAGAGAGCTAATAGGAACTCCTTAGTCGATATAAGGAACGTTGAAACCTGCTGAAGCTGTTATGTTGGGATCCATAATCGTAAAGTACCTCAAGACAAGAAAAAAATCGATCAATAAAAGATTTCTATGATTCCATGAGGAATATTTAATGCAGTAACTTATGCTGGCACTCGATTTTTGTTTTTTAAGTTGAATCACAATGGATACAAAGCAGAGATTAATCGACACAACTTGGCTAATGAAAAAACATGCAAATAACAAAGAAGCTAGGTAACGATAAGGTGTTGCTTGTAAAACAATCTCACCAGATTAAGACATGAACTGAACAGCGCAAACAAAAACATTAGCACAGCAAACAAAATCTCCAACAATTTAAAAAAACCCTCGATGTGGTGAAACTACAATGAACACCATAACCTAGATCAGAAGACTATTATAAATCGAGTAAAAAATGCAAGAATATCGACACTTCGTTATTGGTGTTGTAAATATCGTAGGAAGTCGGCCACTTGAATAATTGTCATAAAAACTAGCGAATGTAAAAAATTGATAGTTTTTATTTAATAAATAAAATGGCCGACTGTTGGCCAAACCCAAGTATGAAAACAAAAATTTTGCACGTTAATTCTGGTTGAAAAGAAAATTATCCTACTATAAGAGAAGCACGTAAAAACTGAGTTAGTCTTTGTACTACTTTTTGTTTTTTTTAGAAGGCTCGAGAAAGGAAAGAAAACCTGTTCATAGCTTGTGACAATTGTGAGAAAGAAGTAGAACACGACCAAAGGAGCACAAACGTAGTGAGTGAAAACCACAATAGACTGTTCATAGAGATAGAAATTATACGCATTTTCCAGCTGATGATCCACCTCAATTATAAAGGTACGGCAATGGTAATACTGTTCCTGCTGGATTTAGAAATTGTCGAAATGTGAAAACGAACCTAGTGTTATGAGCTAGAATGTGTAGCCACCTAAAGTTACACATTTTTTTACACCTTGTAATCATTGCCCTCACGCTTATGTTTGCTAATTTAATAATGACCGTATATCAACGTGTTAATTCAATCCACCAAGATGCATCTCTTATCACCATTCGCACTCAGTCCTTTCTTTTCTATGGTCACCGAGTCGAGTTTCTGTTTTGCATTTCTAATAACGTTTTTAGATCGTGCGGCTGGAGCTGTAAACAGGAGAGAGAACATGTAAATGTTTTCTCCAAATTACTAATTACTATTTTCTGTAAATGCATGGAAACAGAAGGTATGAACGACTTGTTAGAAGATAATGATCGTTATGCAGTGCACAAAGAGATGTCTTTTATAGAACTGGGAATCAATGTTTCAACAGTAGAGCTGGTAGAACCAGTATGGGACAACAGTTATGATGATGTTGATATTCCCAACAGTGACGCTGCGGAAAAAAGAAGAGCTAAAGCCCTTGATAAAATAACTTTCTTGACGAAATTAAAAAAAAAATGTTGTTGAGAGAGACGAACCTATTTCTAGAATGTCGATTGGAAGATTTAAAGTGAGCAGAGGCCATAGAGGAAAAGTGATAGGTGGTGAACTGGATGGAACGCCGAACATAGTATTAGAAAACGTCCGCCTGGTCTACTCCAAAAACAAGAACCTTCAAAAGTACGTGCAATGGTTTAAGTATTTAGCGGAGCATTGACCTGAAAAGCACTTTCTGGATATGAAGTTGGAGTATGCTTGTCTTTCAAACATGCGACATTGATGAAAACTGTAGGGTGAAATAAAGCTTCGACTTTGGTTAAAGAAACAATTAATATAGCACAAAAAAGTGTGGCAGCGATCGTGATGTTATATAGAAAGAAATCCGTCAGCCACTCAGACGAATATGTCTACCCAACCATCGAATCGGTTAGGATCACTATAGTAGGAGTTACTAATCAAGTGTTTAGTCAAGAAATACAAAAAGCCGACTTGTACACTAAGGCAAAACGATTCTTTAAGAAAGACCAAAATGATTGTTAGGCATGTAGTAAAACTACCATGAAGAAGTTCTTTAAAGATAAATTTGCCTTGGTCGTGCATCTTAGAGCCATCGAAGAAAAACACGTGGTTGAATCTGGTAAAAATTAGTCAACACACAACACAGGAAATTGGTAGTAATTAAAAAATAGCGGCATCAGCAAATGTTTGTGTAAATACTTTTTAATCAGTGATGGGATGTTAAACTTCAAAAGCAAATTGGTTGAAAATGTTCACTACGGAGTGAAGCAAATTATTAAAGCAAGAATATTTGAGCTTCGCCTTTAAAGAAATCTAAAATTGTATTCACACAGAGCAAACAGAACGTTTAATTCCAGATCCACATAATTCAGGAAGAAGGATCAAAGAAATAAAAACTAATAAATCTTGCGGATGTACCTGTAGACTGGGTCGAAATGTAACTAATCTTAGGTTCACCGCGAGATTAAACTACTGCGGCGGCACTGAAGAAAACGTTGAATCTATAAGAACATGCAAAAGCTTAAATATATAATATTCGGGCTAAAAAAGTTATGCGTTTTTATTCTTACTTTATTATTCCCCGGAGTGTTCATAAGGATATCTTAATGATATCTCCAGCTTTGCATGTTTTATGTTTTTAGAACATCACGAATTTCAGATTTCCTACTAAGTCCAAATGTCTTGCTGAAAATGCAAATTTTACAAGCTCAGACGTTTTCGTTTGACAAATTTTGTAGTCGTGCAACCACTTCAAATAATTAAAGAATTTGTACCTTTTGCTAACTCTACGATTTGTCTCAAAAAAGGTTCGACATTGTCTTGATCTCAGCTCACAAACGAAAAAATTTTAGTCTTTGTCATAAGACCAAGTTTAATATTTTTTGTTCTGTTTGTAGGTTGGGCGTATCAAAAAGATATAATCAAAATAACCGATGTAATGTTGCTCTAACATTTTCAGCAAATAATGTGTTTTACTGCAACAAGTCATCCCCACGATGATCATATTGAATGGATCTCTATCGATCTCCGGTGAGGTGTAATTCTTCGACTTATTAGAAATCTCATCTTAGACTCTGAAGGTTGGGTCTCTGGTTCCTTTTTTTTCATTTTTGGTGATTCTTGACATGGTTCCTCTTTATTATTACTATTACCATAAGTCATAATCTCCTTACTCGCATTACTAACCACATGTTTATCTATAATAAAGCATCCCGATAAAACTCCAATTAGAGGATTATAAAGTGTGATGCACTCCAAAATAAATTTTATTTCTTGTCTAAAAGGCTCGTTGTCTAAAAGTTTGCTACCCATTTGCGTAGCATTTTCCATTATATGTAGGTGTTGCATAAGTTGGGAAAACTTTCCTATGACGACGTTTGTAACCCTACTATTTGTTTTATTCATTCAATCTCTTTTGTAACCTTGATAAATTTGTTCTACGACTTTTTCCGATGCGTTTTTAATATAAGCTTGAGTGTATTCTACTTCTTTTGGAAAAGATAGTTTTAATAATATTTCTCGAATGCTTACAGTTTGCAACTCACAATGCTCCTTTATTTATTAAATCCATTCAGAACTTGACAACAGGGCACTCAAGATAAAATCGTAAAATTTGAGTGCACAACAACAGTGTTATGTACCCAGATAGTAGTGATAAAAAGCCCTTTATTCTTCTTCAAAATAGCTTAAATACTATCAACATATAATTAACATAATACCTAACTATAATGAACTTATTCATGACATCTCCCTTTTTTTCTCCTTTTTTTTGAAATTTGAACCTTAAATTCTACTACATGCACTTTCTAAATTATCCTAACTATCAACACCATAACGTTCTGGTTTTCTAACTGTCCGTCCACAACGTGTCACCTGAACATGTTCCTGATTAAAATTCTGCTTTTCCAGAGTTTTGTCAGACAATGAGTTCGGTTTATCGTTGCTACTGTCACTTTCTAATTCATCACTTTCGATATCATTCCATTCTCTTGTCTTCAGAGCTGCCTTTGATTTCGTCGATCAATTCGATCGTCTGAGGTCTTTACTAGATATGATTGTGGCGCTGTTTCATGCTTTGAAAGGATGGTGACTGGTAACTATTTTCCATTCCTTTGCATTCTTGCTATTTCTCCTTTCTGGAACGGTGGGAGAATTCGCGAACCTAAACCATAGTATCTTTTCTGAATTTGTTGATGAGCCCTCAGTCCAGCTGCTATGTTAACTTGAACTTCTGGTTGTAAAAGTAATGTGGCAGCTGGCAAACAACTCTTGAGTCTACGGCTCATAAGCAGCTGAGCTGGCGATTTCCTGACACTCTCAAGAGGACTGTTCCGATATTCCAGAATTAAAAGCTATGGATCTCTACCACTCTCTTTTACTTTCTTTAAAAGATTTTTCACCGTTTGAACTGTTCTTTCAACTTGTCCATTTGACTGTGGATAGGCTGGACTCGTTGTAGAGTGGTGGAATTCCCAATCTCTAGAAAAGTTGCTAAATTCGATGCTACAAAATTGGGGGCCATTATCAGAGACGACCTCATCTGGTATGCCATGATGCGCGAAGATGGATTTTAATACATGAATAGTAGCGGAACTTTCGAGACTCGGGAGTTTAGCAACTTCTGGGAACTTGGAGTAATGTTTTGCGTTGCAATGGCGTCAGAACCAGTCATTTGTTTTCTTTGTAGTATCAATGTATCACCTTCTTTGACAATACAATTAATAGCAACCTTTTTCTGAAGAAGCCAATCTTGGCTAATTTACCTTCTGCGTGTGGTTTTCTGAAATCTAGGCTCTTCCAGAGAGATTTAACATTTAGTTATGCGATAAGGGTCGAGTGGATTTTATTGCATGATGTCAAAGTGTTTAATAAACAACTATCTAAATTTCTTTGCACTACCATAGTTCCTTTTAACTATGTAACGGAGTACGACGAACATTCAAGAAATTTGCAAGCGAAAAACAACGTTGGCATGAGCTGTTAAACTTTGATTTTGTGTTGTTGTAAATAAGTCGCAAATTCTGTATAAAAAATCCGTTACGGCTTTTTCCATTTATCGTTAAAGCACTGCACAAAATGCACTGTACTGATAGTATTTCTCCTCAATGTTCGCAAAGGTCTCTTGATACTAGTGACAGCTGCCAGATTGAAAGACATCTTAAAAAGCGTATGACTTGAGAGGATTCTCACCTGGATCTTATGTCGCAATAGAGCAAGCGCATAACCTCCGTAATGGAATATATTTCAACATATTTTTCTTTCCGCTGAACCCTATCACTTTCACGAAATGAAAACTATATTAAATTCTTATATTGAAAGGTTGCTTTTTATTGATTTTAAATAATAGTTATTGAAAGCTATTTTGTTTACATTAAAATTCAACGTCGCTCACTCCACAAAAAGGCATTTATATAAGCCGATTTGAATCGTTGTGTCTAGTGATACTGATGAGGAAATAAAATTGGCATCAAACATAAGGGGTCACAAGTTTTTACGACCACATCAAAACGAGTTAGTTTAACTGCATCCAAGGAAATAAAACTCGTATATCATACTTCAGAATTTAGGATGTTGCTTTGTTTAGAACATGTCTGCAAAAGTTGCACCAAAAAAAATGAAAGAAAAAGTAAAATTGCCAAATGAACAACTTAATATTGTCAAAGAAGGTAATGCATTGGTATTACAAAGGAAACAGAATGACTGGTCCTGGTATCATTTCGACGCAAAACATATTGTAACATTTCAAACGGGGCATGATGTTAAAATCACCATGAAAGAAAAACACTACCCGTCTTCCATACCCGTCTAGTCGTATCGTGTCCGCTATCCATACCTGTCTTTTCCAGTAAGCCCCGGATTGCTATCAAAAGCAACTATGAACAAGGTAAAGACACTGACTTTAGACAACTATATATTTTGTTGAATATAAACACAAAATTATGTGTAGTCGTCTGGAATTACTTTATTTCGTCTTACTCTTCCTAGTAAGTACATGCATACTTGCAAATAAATCTGAATTTGACACAATTGAACTATTATTTATTATAAATCTTTATTATTCATTTTTCATTTTACACAATTGAACTATCATTTGCATAGTATTTCATTGAACTATTAAGCGTTTGAGGCATTTACCATTTTAGGAAAGTTATTCCATAGTGCATCTTCTCAAAAGAATTGAGAAATTTTCAGGTAATCTTGTTTAGAAAACTTTATTTTATAATTGCTCAGATCTGAGTCATAGGTTTTCAAGCGAGTATTTTGCGTTAACTTGATGAAACTGGAATGGTTTATATCCGTCGATCTGGTTCTCGATTTATATACAAGCACTAAGTCGGCAATCTCTCATCTGTTCTCCAGCGATAACATCAACCAGAGAGCCATGCGCTGTTTCTAACGTATAACTGACTTCTTTGGGATAGCCGAGTATAATTTTTGTGTCCCGCTGCTGGACATTCTCCATGAGCATTTTTGATTTGAATGCCTATCGCGACCATACTTCACAAGCATATTCAAGCTGTGGTTTAACGATAGAACAACAGAAAAGTTTTTCGTGCATGGATCAATGATATTTTACATCGTCTAGAAATTAATTCATCTTTTTATTGGCATTTGTTGTGATTTATTTGATATGCCTATTCCATGTTAGATCATTTGTAACAGTTGATTCTAGATATGTAACATGAGTCACCGGTTCAAGGGAAGCAGAATTCATTTCATAAGATCGTTTGACAATGGCAGTTTTTTCTATATGTTTAAAACCTTGCATTTGGTTGTCTTGAATTTTCTATTCCAATCGGTATATCGCAAATCAAGTCTCGACAAATTGTTTTGTTCCTATTCAAAATCTTTCCAATGCTGGATAGTTTTCCAAAGTATAAGCTCGTCGGCAAATGATGCCAATGTTGAGTTGGGTCGAATATACTCTGGCCAGTAGTCTACATAGCTTAAGAAAAGGAAAGGGCCCAATATAGATCTCTGCAGATGACCACCAGATTTCATTTCGAACCAAGTCGAGTACTCTCCTTCAATGACCTCTCGTTGTTTTCTTCCTGTTAAATAGTTTATATAAACTGCACTTTCAATTTCCCTTCTATTCCAATTTTATCACTTTTTTGAGCTAATTAATAGTGAAGCACTTTGTCAAAAGCTTTAGAAAGGTCGAAAAAGATAGCACTTACTTCATCACCATTTGATAAAGTTGGTAGAACATCATGGTATACCTGAAGGATTTGCGTAGTCATAGACATGCTTCGTAAGTTTACATGGTTTCCATAGGGTCGTAGTCGTGGTAGACGTATAGCAAGGACATATGAAGCTTGGTAGGATTGAGGGAAGGCTGACCCCTTACGCAGTGCAACCGTTGTTGGCACAGAGCGAGAAAATATTTAGAATTTTAAGGCTCTAGATCGGCGGAAATTTTCTTTTTTCCAACACTATTGGGTTACATAAACTCCTAGAATATGTGCTCTGGTGTTTTGTAAAATGTTGTGACAAGACAACAGATGCAATCTGTAACTGATAAGAAAAGTATGGAGACAAGAGAGCACTCAGAATTGAATAATAAACATTCCATACTGAATTAAAATGTGAAACAAACTTGCAACCAGTTAAGAAAAATTATCTACTACAGTAATTCGCTATCATAGACAACAAGCTTGTATATATCGAAGTTTTTGGTAATTGAAATATACTTTTTGTAAAAACTCTTCTCATTGTATGTTGAAACATTAGGATGGCATGACCAAAGAACTTAACATAAACCTTATCTTGGTCATGGTCAGGGGCTAGGTTATTTGGATTAAACTACACTTTGAGCGAGTCGGGTAGTGGAGGTGTTAATCTAATTTAACTGAAGCTGCCAAAAAAAAGACTGCTCTACGTGTTTATTGCAACTTCCAAATTACTTTGCAATCCTGTATAATTCTGAGTTGAGCAATTTTTTTGGGCGGCCGAAAGAGATCTCGGCCGCCCACAATTACTCTCGGAGGCAGTGCTCCCTTAGATCACCTACTTCTTACTTCGTACGCCCGAGACCTAGAGTCACGATAACTCTTCAGCGTCAAAATATTCTATCTTCCCAGTACAAAACATCATAGAACACAAACTTATTATCTTATTATAATTACTTTCGTAATGATTAGTCGAAAACTGTTCTAATTCATCCATACAGAAAACTCCTGGCTGTATCATTACAACAATTAAGACCACATGGAAAGTAGGCTTTAGAAACCCACGCTGAAGGTGGTAAAATTTTGGAATGATGGAGTGACAATAGTTGAATGCACATCTCTCAGAGACTTTGAAACGAAAAACAACTGTGGTATATGTCAATAAATGCCGACTAGTTTTGGGTCATCTTTTTTCAAAGTGGGGACTTAGAGTTGCCAATTTGCACTGCGTTGAGAATTGACCAAAAGCTAATGAACGGTTGAAAAGTTTACATTGAGATGGCGCTATTTTGGCCTCAACCCTAGTAGATTATCCGGGCCACTAGGTGCACTTATTTTGATGTTGCAAGGAACCTTAAACTTTGCGTGTCGTAGGTTCGACCACGGTCATTTTGTCTGTAACAGTATCTCGAGTCGTTCGCTTGGGATTTGAATGCTGACGTGGGAGTCTAGGCTTACAGTTGGACTGCTATTTGAAACACCAGAGCCCATAATTGCCAGGGAAGCTATAGAATGGAAACTTCAAATAAGCTGGATACTTAAAACTGCTGAACGGTAAAAGCCAAGTGTAGTCTCGTAGAAAATACTGGCTTGTTGTTTGTTGAGTCAGGGATTTGACAAAATTCATAAATTGTTCACGATTCTCGTAAAGGGATCAGTTGCGTTTTGTAGTGTGATCAGACTATTCTCTCTTTAGACGAATTTAAGGTCTTGGGAAAGATTTTTGTATAAATTCTAGTCATTCATGTGGTTATTTTTTACAGCCTTTCGTCTTTGTTTTCCTTTACATTTCACTAATGCACGTAGTTTAGAATCGATCCAAGGGCGATCATTTATGCTCCGCGCTCGGCATTTTGGTATGTGATTATCTAAAGCAGCCATGAACATACCAATCTAATCACGTGCTGATTCATCTTTCTTTGATTATCGACATTGCATAGATCCCATTGGGTGCGTTTTAATATGTTTCAACGGGCCTCCCGAAGCAGCATTCTTGATATTTTTAAAAAAAGTGGTTAACAGAAGGGTTTTGTTTTGATCCAGGAAAATCAATTAAGAAGACAAGACGTTTACCTGTGTTTATAGTATCTTCAAGGCCGGTAATTTTTTCGACTTTGTCCAGCAGGTTAGTGAACTATAAATCAAGTACGTTTACTTTCCATTTTGAGAAGTTTACGAGTTGACAAAGAAACTTATCATTTACTAATTTAATGAATATTTATTCTTCATTTCATTGCCTATCTTTTTGTTTAACAGACTAATTGATACGTGGTACATTAAAGCCCAATTCAAACGTTGCGCTACTGCCGTGCCAAACGTATTAAAAACAATAGGTAATTTGCTAGAACTCCTCGATATCTATTGTTTCTAATGTATTCGACACGGCAGTGGTGCAACGTTTGAAATAGGCCTTAAATAACCCAATATGAATAAGTTCTCGAAAGACCCTTTATGAGTTGTTGAAGAAATTTCTTGAAATGTTTTAAATATCGCAATCTTCAATTAGGTGGCCTATAGAACACAGCTATCAGACGGTCCTGTATTTATAAGACGCACTTCGCACACCAAAATTTCCGCATTGCTTTTTATATCAGTTCTTTGTACACTTGGTACATCAGAGCTCACAGCTAACGTTTCTTCTCGTCCAGTTTTACCCCTAATCAGTCTTTTCTGGGTATGATAATTTCAGTGCCGGGTAAAATTTTGCTCTCAAAATATCCGGTTTCAAGCATATTTTAGAAACGGCAATTACATCGAAGCTGGCTGCAACAGTTTGACGGTAGCCAGTGCTGTTTACTATGCTTCATGCCTTTGAATAAAGTCGTCGTATATTCTATTGGTATATATTACTATTGTTGTTTTTATTATTTTCGGCATCCAAATCGCTCGCCCAAGACCGTAAAGATCCCATTTCAATTGGTCCAGTGTTTTGGGCAACATCGTCCAACACAAAATGTAGAGCAAGATATAGATCTTGACTGGCGCAGTCGCTAGGATAAGCAACTTTCACCACTGAGGTTGTGGGCTCGATTCTCAGCTCGGCCTTAATATTCTCAAGTGAAACGAGTTTGTCAACTACTCTGCCAAAAGTTGTGGGTTTTCCCCGGGGCACTCCGGTTTCCACCAAGAGGGAAAGGGAAAGTTGACAGGGTGGGCTAAGGTAAACAGATTATGAAAGTAAAATTGATTGGTGTAAAAATATATAGTGTAAGGTAATATACATTCATATACATAACGTATACATTAGAAAACCATTGTAAATATGTACGTAATTCCGCTTATACGCCGGAAAGTAACTATATATAAGCCATCAGCCACAAGCCGGTTATCACTTGTTTCGAACTCGATCATGTAAGTATACTTCAAGCCCCATCCCATTGGGTGTCTTAACGTACAATCTCTGGTGTGAAATCATCTCAATCCATCTCCATCTCCATTAACACTTGTCAGAGAAGCTGAGATTTAAAGATACAGGACTGCTCTATTGCCGTGTTCAGTATTATTATAATTTTTCGTGGCAATGCTCTGGAATAAAATCATAATATGAAACCAGAAACCAGGGTTAGACGAGCACATCATGTACATGGGGATGAAATAGTGCTCAATAAAAATGTCCAGACGAAAACATATCCAAGCATCAAAATCCCTGCACTGACACATTGAAATAAAATATATACAAGTGCATCATAAATGCATTTTGGAAGTTGAATATCCAAGGTTTTAAAGATTGTCGGCATTAGTATTCGGAGTTTTAAAGAGTCCAACTTTTACAGCTCTGGCCTTGGAGATTACGGCTTTTAGTATTCCTGGTTTTCCCTTTCCCTATTCCCCTGATTCCCCGTTACGGGTTTTAGTATAAGCCGGAGCAAGCAGCACCATGTGAAACACTATTAGTTGGTCATGCAATTTGAATAGGGAAGAGCAAACCTTCACGAGACACAGAACACGCGTGCTAACTGGGCAACCAGTCATGTGTTTCAAAATATCAAAGTCTTTTAGCCACTATTAGAGAATATGCAGTAAAAACTTGCGTGAGTTGCAATCACTGAGCTATATACATTGAGAGCGCAACTATATGGTCTACAGATACGGAAATTGAAGCCGAAAGTCGTGTGCACCCGCCATCCTACTGTGACCACCTTGAGGAGTGAGCAATAGTAAATAGTATTAGGAATTGTTATATTTTCAATTGTTCTTAGCCAGTTATCCCTTGATAAAGGACCAAATCATGTCAAATACGGTCTCTCAAGCAAAAACACACGCTCGAGATTGAAATATATAATACATGGAGAGCGCATCCAATAGCACAGATTTGAAGCCGGAAGTCGCTTGCGGCCGCCGTCTTACTGTGACCACTTTGGGGGAGTGAGTTATGGTAATTCGTATTGCAATTGACAATATTTTCAACTGTTTTTGGCCTGTTATCCCATGATAAAGGTCCAAATCTAGTCAAATACGGTCTCTCAAGCAAAAACACACGCTCAAGATTGAACTACATAATACATGGAGAGCGAATCCAATAGCACATATTTGAAGCCGGAAGTCGCTTGCGGCCGCCGTCTTACTGTGACCACTTTGAGGAGTGAGTTATGGTAATTCGTATGGCAATTGACAATATTTTCAACTATTTTTGGCCTGTTATCCCATGATAAAGGTCCAAATCTAGTCAAATACGGTCTCTCAAGCAAAAATATACGTTCAAGATTATTGGGATTCTTTTTTCACGTTCAATGAACTCAATTGTCAAGAAATATTTCAATAGTTTTGTCGACGTCTCCCAGTATGGCGGATGCGTGTATGTTAATACAGTCGTAAGGACACATTTCAAATAAGCATTTCTTAAACAAATGGGTGAATTATGCCATAGGCTGACTGAGAAAATATGAAGAAATCAGTCATGTGCCCCAATTTAGTTGCAAACGTTGAATTTATTGGGAAATCCCAACAAGGACAAGGACATATTACCACACAATTAATGCAGCCAATTCTCTACAATGTAAAGACAGTCTGTGAGATTTGCTCAAGAAACAGATGATTAATTTTGGATAGTAAAAATAATAGCAGGTGCTTTATAGTGATCTTAAATAGTTGGTGCTTAATGTATAAACACAATGCCTGTTGGGTTATACCATCCCTTCTCGTTAATGTGTAACATTCACAACTTCTCTACAAAGTGACAGGTATGTCTTTCCTTAGAAGCATATTGCAGTTAATAAGTTGGAAAGGAATAGAAGTCAGTGAAACTACAATGTATCCTTTTTGCTTGCTTTCTAGAATCTATGGAAACATGAGAAGTGAAAATGGAACAATGCTGCAAGCTATTACTTAATTGCATGTCTGTTCATTATCTTGTATTGAGTAAAAACGATTTAGTTGCAAAAGGTCTGTAGTATTAAAATATGTGCTATAAATGAGCTTAGTTGAAGTGATGCCTCTTGCCTGCACTTACTTATAAAATTGAGAGTTGGTATGAAATGACTCAGACGTGTCATGCATATACATATATAGTTACAATAACTGTCACAGCATCTCGGAATCTAAAAGCCTCATTCACTGTCGATATACTAGGTTGTATTGTTCAGTCAACAATGTTTTACTTATGTACATTTTTTCAATAAATACTATTTCATATGTACATATTTCATATTTAAATTAATGTTTCATTCAATGTCATTATTTTATGGTTAGACTAATACATTTATTCTATTTATTAAAAGTTTATAAACTACTTTATACGATGACTGAACATAAAATTTCGTTTAAGTGCTAAAACAACTGGTTTCACCATGGAGAGAATTTCCTATGAGTAATAATTAGGTAGTAATATGTCCTTGTTCTTTTGGTATTTCAGAATAAATTGAACGTTTCCTACCAAATAGCGGGCACGGTTGACTTCTTAATTTCCTCTACGCTAACTTATGGGATATTTCGCGAATTTGTTTAGGAAATGCCTATTTGAAATGTGTCCTTACCACTGTATTAACATACACGCGTCCATCATCCTCTGGGATGTCGTCAAAACTATTGAAATATTTCTTGACAATTGAGGCCTAGGTCAAACGTCGCTCTTCTCATGCGCCGAACTTAATGTAAATGAGCTCAAACAAAGACTTTCGGTCATTTGCATAAGGTTTGGCGCATGAGAAGAGCGACGTTTGACCTAGGCCTGATTTCATTGAACGTCAAAAAAGAATCCCAATAATCTTGAACGTGTGTTTTTGCTTGAGAGACCATATTTCACTTGATTTGGACCTTTATCATGGGATGACTGGCCAAAAACATTTGAAAATATTACCAATTGCAACACGAATTACTACAACTCACTCCTCAAGGTGATCACAGAAAGTGGCCAAGCTAGCCAAGCGATACAGACAATGCAATCTTCCGTTGAGAAACGTATTTTTGTACATACCCTTTTGGCATTTTTGAGAATAATTTTAGTCATGCAGTGCATGACTTCTCTAAGCGGATGCTACGCTACTCTGTGTGTTTTAAGAGTCGAAAAAACAGTGAAGCAGGAAAGAAAGCAAAATGAAAGAAAAGTTACTATGTTACCTCAAGGTGAGAAGTATTACAAGAAAACATCAAAATCATCTTAATAATTGAAAATAATTATAGTAAATCGTGTAGTAAAGAGTGTTTAAATATAACGTTCATGACATTAGTGATAATAATAACTTTCAATGAAACACATGGCATTCGGCTACGATCTTTTGGTGAAATTACACTTTTTGCCGTATGGCATCATCTTGAACAGTAGGGTTTAAATTGAGTTTTCTTTTCAAGCTTTTTAACCAAAGCATAGACAATCGCCAGACTCTTGGGTGATTACCCTAGTGTGATAATTCCACCCGTCTGATACTCAAATAATATGCAGCTAGGCTACACTGATATTTCTTGCCACAGTACTTAATCTTTCAAACATTTTTTTATACATTACAGCATTTAAAATGCTTGCTGCGCAGAAATAAGCGATTATAAACATTTCTGTTGTAGCTAGTAGTCTGCTGCAGCTTTGTCAAATATGGGCACTAAGCAGCAAAAAAAAATTGCTTCATGTGGTTGCAAAATTTGTCGGGAAATCAAGGTGATAAATTGGCTCGATTTCATGTGGACGTTGATATCGAACAATTCCTACTACATTTGTTGATGATAACATATATATAATTAGCTTGCGTGGATAACAGCATCTGTACTATGACAAGGCTTAATTCGTATTGCAAAAACCCTTTACCTTCAACGAAACACATTTTCTTGTGCTGAGCAATTCTGTCCTTGAAATACTTTTTTTCTGCCGAGTAATATTGTAGGCAGCTGGGTTTAATCTGATTTTTCTTTTCAATGCATCTTTTGTGCCAATTTGCCATTTTTCTTCCAAGGACTTTCCATCGTAGATCACAATACGGAAAGTTTTCATCAGCAGCCACAAGTTTTTCGACCAAACAGGATATGATAAAGAATCCAAGGATAATCTTAGTTTCAACAGGGACGAATGTGTTCATTTTCTTAAAATGTCCTTGCTGTGTGGTGGAATATCTTTATTAAAACATTAAACAATAATTAGAAATAAAAAGATCATAAGAAAAAGTTTTTGACATTTTTACATCTTAGATCCTCAAACATGGGGTCTGAAAATTGTCGTGGTGTACATGCAGGGTCAGGTGCAGGCAGGAAACAACACAGCATGTTTGAGTTTGTGCGTTCCTTCCGTGCGATCGAAATGGTCGTAGTAGCAGTGGCCTTCAACGAACAAATGTGTTGGACAGAAGATACTGGAGTGTGATTTGAATGTGGTTGACAGCTCAGCTACACATGTATATTCAAGAAGCTGTAACCTTAACGACCGAAGAAAACAATCCCGCTACAAGTGAAGCATCAGACAATTGCACCGTCTAACAGTATATTGTTGCAGTGGCTTGTTTTATTCTATTAGTTTTGACGAAGTATTTCATAGATTAGTTTTTGAAAATACTCAAAATCTGAGATTTTCTTGCCAAGCTTGCATAAAGATACGTGAAACGTGTTCCTTAACATTGCTAATGGCGCTAGTTTATTTAGAAAAGAATTGGTGAATTCATTATAAAGTACATAACTTTAGAGCTAGTTATAAACATGTTGGGAGCATGGCAAGTGATTATAGTCTTTTGGTTCTCAACCATTTTATAATTTTATTAGGTACTTGGACACCTGCACAATCTTTACTGTAGAGGAGAGGGGGATTATGCATATGAACCCGCAAACGTGTTCATCAGTGAAATGCCAAATAATCAGAAGTGCTAACTTCTACAGGAAACGAGCATCACTCGGATAACCCAATTTGCTATCTACCCATGCAACAACCACATGATTTTTCATGTAGTATGTGTTCCCATCTTATGAAAAATAACATACTGTTTTTGAGTCATAGTTTATCTTTTTTGAAAGTCTGAAAATAAGTGTATTCAAATGAGAGCCATGTTGTTTTTGAGGTTTATATAAGGATCCGAACCGTCTATCAGGGTAAAGAGAAAAAAGTGTGTTTAATCCCCTTGAATTATCACTCTATATATTTGTACGAATGGTTTTCAAATGTATTTTTAGTCAGTTGTGATTTTAAATTCATGTTATTCGTACTTTTAGTCATGTCATAAAACCTGTATGGCAAGTATGACAATTTTGTTTATCTGTGCAACAGAATGAGTGTGTACATTCTAAGATAACTCGAAGCTCTTTTCTTGATTCTCTTAAGATTAGCTTCCGAGCACGATATCAGGAGTGCAAACTTTATCCGCTGCGTATACTTATCTTTGTGCTGCGTTTACATTTATTTGAGCTGGAATGAAGCACAGGATGAAGATTTATCATGTCCGTTTAGGGCAGAGCCGTAGGCTGAAATTTGGTCGTATTAAACTGGAATGTTATGGAAAAATATGATTTAAGTAACTGAAATCCAAATGCGTAAAACACATAACAACAAGGTGCCCCATTTTTGTTGTAACAAATTGACACGTACTAAGTATAGTGTATGAACACTATCAGGGGCCATGGTAAGCGAAGTGTGAGTGGGAGGGGGGCTGCACCTTCCCTATGCCTTGCAGCTCATTTAAATACTACATAAAATCCGGTTTCGTTTTGGTTACACCCACACCATGCGTTAGCCCCGGCCCCCTCTCCGGAAAAAAGTTATTTGCAACCCCACCCCAATTATTGTGTTTCATTCACCTCTGATCAGAATTATGCCTACACGGATTAAAGCTTGTTGACCTAAAGCCTTTGATTTTATTGCTAAAGAAGATTTTAACGTATACAGGAATCGTCCCTTGGTCTAGAATAGCCTAGAAGTTAAACCTTAAATGCTATATCAGTGCAATATATAAGAAAGCCAATCGAGACAATGGTAAGTTTTATTTTTGGTGTGTAACTGTCACTTGTTTTTGTTAGTATAGTATTGACGATATTTGCATATTGCAAACGTTGTTAATGGTTGTTTTTGTATTGCTAGGCCCAATATGAAAGAGAGCATGCATGTTGTGAATTTCCTCCATTTTTTAAAAAGTTTTCAATTAAAACATCTAAATGATTAACGTATTTCATTAACAAAATTACTTAGACAAATAGCTTGTTGTTATTATAAGGTTATTCAATACATGGAGGTAATCTACTAAGCACAACTGGGCATAATTTATAAAAGGTATAAAAACACGAGAACTCAGTAAATGATCGTTATTAAAGTTTCGGAAACCATGGAAATTCGTGTTGTTTGTTGACAAAATATGCCGAGAAATCAATCCTAAAACTGCCAAGCAGGAATGGTGGAATTTCTAAATCAAATGAAAACTAGCTTGACATATTTGAGATTACTATATATAGCAAGGCCGTGGCACAATCAGTAGCTTTGCAAGCAAAAAGTCGTTGATCCTGCTGTGTAGCACAAAAGGCTCTACCCAAGCAGGGGGTATGGGTTTATTAAACTATAAAACCAATAACATAGGTCGTGGGATGAGCGCCCAAAAGATGCAATTCCGTCGCACCCCTCGTGGAGCTACATAAATTTCGCATGAATCAATGGAAAAAATCTTACTTTATTAGAATCCGTTGCTTCCCAAGTGAAACAGATGCACAATTCAGAGAAATGTCCCTCCAAAGTTTGCTACATTCACGCTTTGGAATGTTCGAACCGCCATTGTTTCAGTAGCAACTACGCGTGCGCTTTTCAGCTAAACTCTCACTGCGCACGCACAGATGGGAAAGCTGGATTTTCCCTTCGGGTTTTCCCCAAATTCTGGCAAATAAAAACAAAAAAATAGGTACGCAGAGCGTACATATTGCATGCCGACTTCTAATAAAGGCGTTATTAAATGAACTGAAACCAGTCTCTCGATGTGAAAGACGCACTAAGGTGCAAATAGTTGCATTCCAATAGTGCTGCAGTCAGACTGAGTCATTTTGATGACGCCAATTTAAATTTCATGCATTAAACTCAAAAAAGTAAAAGCAGAAGTAAACATGTGCAAATTGCATGTTTGTTGACGACCCCAAGCTTGACTTTTGTATGAATTTGTATTACAGAATTATAGTTTTTGCGTTTTTAGGCTTTTACATGTCACCAATCGAACCAATTCCTTTACCAAAGATGATCGATCACTCTAGAAGAGTTTTGAGCGAAAAATTGCCGTTCTTTCGGCTTCATAAGTTCAAAATCGTATTTACATATTCGCATGAGCCCATTGCGCCTTGGTAGACAAGTTTGTGTCAAGTATACGACGAATATTTTCACTTGATACCGACTTAATAAGCACTTAGTGATCCAATAAGATGATTATATGGAAATTTGATGAAACAATCCATCTGTATTGCCAAAGCAGCGAAAATGACTCGCGAAGAGTGTACACTGATGGCTTATGAACAATAATTGGCTGTAAAATAATAATGGTTCAATGAACCTTGCGAGTCGTTTTCTCTTCTCTCGGCAATGCAGCTAGATTATTCAATCAAATTTTCATATAATCAGCTTGTTGGATCACTAAGTGTATATTTTGAGTTGATTTCTAGTGAACATGTACTTCATATAGACTTGAATCAAACTTACTTTATCGAATTTGATCCGCTCACGCGAACATGAAATTTCGATTTTACAAGTTCTAAAGCCAATGTAACGACAGTTTTTCGTTCAAACGACTCCCCACGTGGTTCTGTATTTGTGGTAGAAGAATTGGCCCAATCTGCAACATGCAAAAGCCGAAACATGAGCAAACTAACAAAAATATACTTATTATTAATATAATTTATGGTCGAAATCGTATAATGGTTGAAATCGTATAATTATGCAAATTATGCACGTAAAAGTTATTGGAGAAACTCGGTATTTATCGTATTCACGATCGTATTACGTTTCTGCCGCGTGATTGACCACCAGACACTACTCACTCACTCACTCACTCACTCACTCACTCACTGGGACAGACACGAAATTTAAGCTATAACAAAGTTGCATGCCTTATAAGGCATGCAACAAAAACGTCACGGAATAGAACTCAAACTTTGTGACATTAGAAGTTGTTTGCAGCGCATGTGATTTTGCTTGCTTAGATGCTAAATTGCTTCAACTCATTCGCTATTACTTCAAAATACGTCTTAATGTTTCATTTTACTTCAACATACTAATTAGTAGACTGAAAAACGCCGATTCTGTCTCCATTTCCCAAACCCCCATTTCAGACCAACAAATCAACTTTACCTCTTTATTTTAAACGCCCACCCTATCTTATTTTCAAACACCTCTTTATTCCGCCTCTAACTTAAACACCCACCCTCCTCAATTTTGATTTTACCTCCTTATTCTAAACGCCCACCTAGTCCAAATTCTTGTTAATTTTTCAAGACCTGAAATCACCTTTTCAGACAAATAATTAGCGATCAAAAATTGATTTTATTTTTTTAAAAACAAGATCAAAATGAATTGTGATCAAAAATAAAAAAAAAAAAGTCAATTTCTAAAACAAGGTTTTCAGACAAATAAACAACGATTAAAAATTGATTTCTTAAATTTAAAAACACAGACAAAATCAACAAAACTCAACAGAAAAGTCAAACATTATTAAATAAATAAGGACTTATTGGTCCTAACTTAACTATTTTTTTAATTTAGGACCATGACGTCTAAAAGCTTTAAAGAATTATTAAACTATAAAAATAAATATAAAAAAGAAAAATTAATATTAGATAGGAGTAAAATTATGAATCGATGGAATAACTATTCAACATAAGTAGTTGGCAAAAGGCGGGTTCTGAGACATCAACTTTTTGACCATCCAAACCTTATTTTACCTCTTTATTTCGCCTCCCACTTAAGGGCCCACCCTCAAATTCTGATGACGTCATAAACACATGCCTAGACATGTTTAAAGCCATTATGCAAATTAGGTAATTTGATCATGTTTGTCAGAATAGTTCGATCTAATAAAATAAATGATAAATCAACTTTCAGAAGTGATCAAAAAAGTTAAGAATAAAAATATAGATCAAATTAAAGTATGCGAAAAAGAACAAGTCCTAAGACTTTGTAGATTTTGTTCCGCTTTATCAAGTTGTGAAAAACAGATGAGATCACATCTTTTCTTGAAAAACTTTGTGAGGGAATAGAAAATTTGAATTTACCAGTAAATGAGGAAGAGCCATGTAAAAATATTTATATAATTTCCATTCTTCTTTTATTTCTTATATCAATCTATGGAATTTATAGGTTAATTTCAAGGTAGTTTTAAGATGTGCTTACCTAATTTACATAAATGATTGACGTCCGCTGAGGTTCATCTTGAAACGCAATTGTATTGACTTAAGTAAATTTGACTGATTTTAAACACTTTTTAAGGTAAAATTTTTTTGCTTGAAACTTGTTCAAATTTGCTTGAACAAATTTTAAGCCCTTTTTAAGGTAAAATTTTTTGCTTGAACAAATTTTAAGCACTTTTTAAGGTAAAATTTTTTGCTTGAAATTTGTTTAAAATTTGTTCAAATTTGCTTAAATTAACACATCGCGTTTTAAGAAGAACCTCAGCGGTCGTCAATGAAATTACCTAATTTGCATAATGGCTTTAAACATGTCTAGGCATGTGTTTATGACGTCATCAGAATTTGAAAGTGGGCGCTTAAGTGGGAGGCAAAATAAAGAGGTAAAATAAGGTTTGGATGGTCAAAAAGTTGATGTCTCAGAACCCGACTTTTGCCAACTACTTATGTTGAATAGTTATTCCATTGATTCATAATTTTACTCCTATCTAATATTAATTTTTCTTTTTTATATTTATTTTTATATTTTAATAATTCTTTAAAGCTTTTAGACGTCACGGTCCTAAATTAAAAAAATAGTTAAGTTAGGACCAATAAGTCCTTATTTATTTAATAATATTTGACTTTTCTGTTGAGTTTTGTTGATTTTGTCTGTGTTTTTAAATTTAAGAAATCAATTTTTAATCGTTGTTTATTTGTCTGAAAACCTTGTTTTAGAAATTGACTTTTTTTTTTTTATTTTTGATCACAATTCATTTTGATCTTGTTTTTAAAAAAATAAAATCAATTTTTGATCGCTAATTATTTGTCTGAAAAGGTGATTTCAGGTCTAGAAAAATTAACCAGAATTTGGACTAGGTGAGCGTTTAGAATAAAGAGGTAAAATCAAAATTGAGGAGGGTGGGTGTTTAAGTTGGAGGCGGAATAAAGAGGTGTTTGAAAATAAGATAGGGTGGGCATTTAAAATAAAGAGGTAAAGTTGATTTGTTGGTCTGAAATTGGGGTTTGGGAAACGGAGACAGAATCGGCTATTTTCAGTCTACTCTAATTCAATAAAAATCTTTGTCAGATAAAATACCAACCTGTACAATTCGCACTATCAAGGGAAAATTGTATATTTCGCTAAACTAAAGCCCTAGACATATATATATTTGAAAAAACTTTTTTTGGTGATATATTCAGGATTTTTTCAATGTTTGCCCTTATGTTTTCTCGTAGCCAGATTGCTGCTGTCCACGGGATGGTGAATGTTAGCAGCATTCATAAGATTTTCCATTGATCGCTGAACTATAAACCTACAATTAATATCTATACATTAAAGTCTTTAATATTGATATCGTTGACCAATATAGAAATTTCGGAACTTTTCGTCCAATTTTATGAGCGTTGAAAATTCACACTATCCGATGGATTGTGCTATAAAAGTTTGGAATTTCCCCCCTGACACCTGGCGGACAGGAAAAGCAGGTCAAAATCAAATTTTAAAAAAAGTTGGTGAAAAATTGTTTCGCCGTTTGCCCACGCAGGTAAGACAATATAATATCCAAATATTGGTAAGACTAGTAAGATGACAACTACCTTTGCCCAACAGTGTTTCCCAGTTTGTCCCAAGATTTATCCCTAAAAATTCTCTGCTTGAACATGCTTGGCGCTTCTTAAATTGTGCGTTCCATATTGTATGGACACCAGTTTTGGATTGGGACCAATTTTTGAGTTCTATCTATGTTTTCCAACCATCTATTCCAACGGACACAGCCGGACTGCATCAGTGAAAGATCTTTACTGCGAAAGGAAGATGCCCCAGGTACCAACTCCAAATTCATCGAACAAAGGAGAAAAAATAAAATCCACAATCGTGAGAAATTTTGTGTAAATGCAGTAGCAAACCTTTGTGATGGCGGATCTATTTTATGTACAGCCTTACCCCCAGATTTGCACGAGTATTCTCTTTCTTTCTCTAAGTTGCTGTGCAGCTTGGCGTAGAAGACCACCATCCATTGTTTTTCCCAACTGAACTGAGTGTGGCCGTTCTTCTTCTCTCCTCAGCTATCTTTTGTGAAATCAAGTTATTCAACTATCTGCTAATAACAAGGTTGGAGGTTTGTACCATTAGAAATTACTTTATTCAAAAAAACTTGGCTATATGATCACTATGCAAGATAATTGAAGCTAAACCTGAGAATGTTGTGCTCATTGTGCTAATATTAAAATGACCATACCTTATGTAGTGGGAATCAAGAGGCATTTATTCCACAAATAATACATACCGTGGGAGTACATGCAAAGTTGTGTTAGGCTTTGTTTTATGAGCATCTTACTGACGTGTAATTTTTGCTCTGTTTGTGCTGGCTCCCTTTCACATGGGATTCGTCGGGAGAAGTAACAGTTTTGGAACTATAGTTCCTTCTTTTTGATTTTGCTGTTGTCTGCAAAAACTGGTTCCAATACAAGACTGACGTCCATACAATATATACTTTAGCCATGGACCATGCAATTTGAGCAGCGCCTAGCATAAGCCAGCAGAGCTGAGCATTTAACAGGAAGAGTATATAGAAATCCCACTTAAAGCCCAGGACAAACTGGGAAATGCTGTTGCATAAAAGTAGTTGTCATCCCATTTGTCTTACCAATGTTTCAGACATCATATTGTCTTATAACAGCGTTGGACAAACGGATAAACAGTTTTCCCCCAACTGTTTTTGTACTTTGGTTATGAGTCAGGCGTCAGTTGTTCAAAACTTGGATAGCGCTGTCCTGTGGATAGTGAATTTCAAAATTGGATGAAAAATTCCGAAATTTCCATATTGGTCATAGATATCAGTATTTGAGACTTTAATGTATAGATACTAATCGTAGTTTCATGTTGCAGCAATCAGTGGAAAATTTTATGAATGCGGCTAATAATCACTACTACTGATCACTAACGAGTGGACAGCGCTATTCTTCCTTCAAACAGCCAGTTCCAACAAAACATAAGAACACACATGAAAACACCATAAGTATATCTCGACGATATTTTTTTATAAATGGCCAAGGCTTTATGTTTAGCAAAACATATAATTTTTCTCTTGCCCGTGTGAATTGCTCAGGGTGGTATTTGATCCGAAACAGACTGGTATGGAATTGGTATGTTGAAGTAAAATGAAACATTAAGACGTATTTTGAAGTAATAGCAAATAAATTGAAGCAATTTAGCGTCTAAGCACGCAAAATCACATTGCGCTGCAAACAACTTTTAATGTGTGTGTATTTCCTTGTTCATATCACAAAGTTTGAGTTCTGTTCCGTGATGCAATTTTGTTTTTGTTAGGCAGAAATTGGGGAAAAACCCAAAGGGAAAATCCATTTACCCTATCTACGTGTGCGCAGATAGAGTTTAGCTGAAAAGCGCATGCGTAGTTGCTGCAGAAGAAACAATGACGGTTTGAATATTTCAAAGCGCGAAAGTAGCAAACTTAGGCGCAACGTTTCTCTGAATTGTGCACCTGTTTCACTTAGGGAGCAACAGATTCTGATAAAGTAAATTTTTATGTATTGACTCATGCGAAATTTGTGCAGTTCCACGAGGGGTGCTACGAAATCCGTTTTCTAAGCATCTTTTGGATGTTCTTCCCACGGCCTAGTAAGCCTATGAAACTTTTGGAATCACCATTGCTATTACTGCTCTGCACTAATTTTCATTGTCTTTACTTTACGTAAAATAGACAAATTTAGAGAACGGTAGCTCACGATATTCCAGTTATTGCGTTTATTACTTGTTCTAAATGTTTGTTTTTTGCTTTATCTGTATGATGTATTCGACCAGAAATAAACCTTACTTGCCCTTGTATTTGCAGTGAGTATAATTCGCCAAACAATACATGAATTTAGTATTTGTGCACTTGTAGTGATAAAACACTAGCACAAAACTTGTAACTTTTGTGCTAAAAAAACGCATTGCTGTTTCAGCTATACTGGCAATGCATTTTCGAAACGATTGGCGTTATTCTTGAACATTACTGCTTTAAAACTCTTGATGACTAGATAGTGATACATGTCAATTTTTGATTGGGAAAGATGTCGTCGTAAAAACGATAACGTCTGTTTATAAACGTATTGCAAGGCATGATGTATTATAAGAAGTTTCCGGACAATGCTCCTCTCATGTGCTTATTGAACTGTTTCTCCGGCTTTAAACGCAGTAAATGACAGTAAATCACAGATTTCATGCACATGCAAGACATAATGCGCAATGTTCACTTATACAAATTATACACTTTGGTCACTTTGTACAAGTACGAACGTGCTATAGTGAACCAGGAACTGGGACAACTGCAGGTCGAGCTTGCATTTTGTTCAAATCACGAACTATTTTAAGGGTTGTAATCTTTTAATATGCAAGTTGGCAGATAACTGTATAATAGGACCAAGATATTTTTTCCCATATTGTTTACACCCCCCCCCCTAAATAGCTATAATCTGTGTAGGCTTCAAGATAACTGTCTTTCTTAGGTTCTGAAATTGGACTCAGTGTCGAAATTATCCAAGGAATCGTCGAAGTACAGATAGCTACTAATTTATACTTATACAACCTACTCTGTTGAGTTCACTGCTTTGTCTAAAAACTCTAATCAACAGCTTACGACATGGGAAATGTATCATGCCGATTGTTTTTGGCATCCGCGGGGAAACAGCTTAACCTATCTTGCACTTGACTGTGAAAATTACTTGCACAATTATTGTAAAATAATGCTTGTATCTTTTTTCGTAAATCGAATATAAAAGATGCGACTTCGTCAATCTATGCGAAATATCGTTTTCTATCATTGTGTCAAATTTCACGACGATTGAACAAGAAATAAAAAAGCTTTAGGCTTTTTTCGAAGAGCATCACCGCCTAACAACAACAACAAGATTAGCTGTGCATAGGGACCAGTTCCTGGTCCAAAAATGCAACAATTTTTATCTATGTCAAAAAAATCGGCCGACCCAAGTAGCGTATTCGAATAGTTTTTGCTTGTCCATCCTTCAACAAAAAAGCGGTGGAAATAGCCCTTGGCAATAGAGCATGTGCATTGCCTGGTGTTATATATGCGCTCCTCTACACCATCTCAGGCTAGTTGGCTTCTCATTTAATCATTTCAGAACGATTTTTGTCGACCTTGAAAAGGAAAACATTATTATAATACATATTTGCTCTCCTATATGTTCTCTGAGAACATTTAATATAGTAACACGAAGCTCAATGCGTGCAATTATAGAACAACATGCCTTGTAAAAAGGCTACGCAGTTTTGGTTTGCTATATTGAAAACAAATGAGTACCACGCAGCATTTAGACGGCACCCTATCATGACCGTCGTTGTTTTCGAGAACCTCCGTTTTTGTCTGGTCCCACGTGGACACAAAAGCGGCGTTTTCAAAAAAGTCCACTCTGGAGAGCGGTTCAGAAAATTTTCATTTTTGCTTCTGGTAACGCCTTTTATCAGTGCACGCAAGGACAAAACGTTGGATAAAACATCCGTCTTCAAAAAAAATCCACATGTCTGTGGGACTAGAGACAAACAGACACACAATTATTTCAAATCGAAAATTCCATACAGTTCTTCTTGCAGATGTTTGTAACATAATTTTTATTACAATTTAAACTTCTACGGGCATGTTCGTCAGTGTCAAAAACGCATTAGGGCCAAGCTGTGTCAAGTCAGCTTAAAGCAGTCTCAAGCAGTCTAAAACCCTTTAAAGTAGTCTAAGAGAGTCTAGAGCAGTCTAAGGCAATGTAATGCAGTCTACAGAACTTTTAAGCAGTCTCAGTCTATTGTAGTCGAAGGAAATTTACTGCAGTTTTGTGCGACCTTCTATCCTCGTTCTTATCTATGTTCAAAATTAAGGTGACGTCAAGTAAGGACGCTGACATGGAAAATCACCACAGTCATAACTACCATAGGTGTAGTTTCCCTTTGATGAGGCGTAAGCTGTATGCAAATTCATGATAGCCGCGCAAAACAGGTGAAAACCTAGAAATCCTCAAAACATACTGTTGCATTATAGAGACTGCCAGTAGATAGTCGCAATGAATCTTGCGACACAAAATGCAACGGGAATATGGGGGAGCATAATAACGTAAGAAAGCGTGCTTGTTAAGTTTTTGTTATAATTACAGTTGTTTGAGTTTATTGTACGGCGGAAAACGCGCATGGTTGAACAATGTAGGCCACGTTTATTTCTTTCTTGACCTTTCAGGTTAATTGAAATTTATTTAAATATTTTAAATTATAATCTCTTTGACTTTTACCACTTCATTTTTCTGCATCTATATGCGCCAATTATCAAATAATCCTCAATATCAAGGCTACGATCCGTTTGTTAAAATTCCCGTCAAAGAAAATACCTGCATGACAACTGTTGTTTTTCCCAGTTTACGTCGTCCCATTGCAATGCATCCGTTTCGATCTTCCCTTTGGGACTAAATGTTTCTTACGAAAGTTTTAGATCAAACTTGGAAAATATCTGCTGAAATACTGACCAAAATAGATAGATAGAGGAAAAAGCTAGATAGATGGATGATTTAATAATCGTAGCTTGCAGTTCGAGTACCCTGACTGTATTGGCCGCGAGAAAAATACTAAATAATATTGATTACAATAATAGAAGATTACAATTATATACGAAGCTAAGTATGTGCAATAAAATTAAAGATTCAACGTTTATGCTTAAGACTATTGCCTACAATAACAGAGTCCTAAGTGCGATACGTTCCATATATCGCTATTAAAAATGTATTTTGTGATACCAAAGAGTATTTGCATCTATTATTCCAGGGGAATCAAGTCTATCAGTTTATGACCTATATCAGTATATGCATATGAAAAAAGATTTTTGAAAGCCTCAGATCTTCTGTCATACATTGTTGATAAATCAGTAAGCTCCAAGGCCTCGCTATAAAACTTATCAGGAAATATTCTTTTAAGGCGTCGTTTTCGAATTCTTTCAATGTCCCAGCTCAAGAACAGTGGAAGCAAGTCATGAAAAACGGGCGCTGCATGCTCAAATAATGCACGAATCCAAGCACAGTAAACCAGTACAATTTCCTTAACCGAACCTCCAGCCCATTTTAATTGCGTAAGTCTAAACGTTTAATTGTCTTGGAGACAACATTCTTACCATGTTTGTTCCACTTCAAGTCCTTATTGATCGTTAAACCTAAGATTCTAGCATGGTTTACGACAGCTGTTTCTTTATCATTCACCACAGTGCGATCCAAACTACTTGATATTGATTGCATCCACAGAAGTCAATGCGAACGTCTTTGCACTTATTTTTATCTAATTCTGCTCGGTTTCTTTGTGACCATGCTTGTATTTCTTCAACTGAACGTTAGATGGTACTTCAGTTACCTTTAGTGATGACCTCTGAAAGCGTGGTGTCATCAACAAATTTCCAAATACCATTATAGGTCGTTGCTAGATCATTGATCGTCACAAGGTATAGCCACGGCCCAATATTAGTCTCTGAGTCACTTCGCCAAGAACTTCGCTCCTATTCGAGATATCATAATCATCCATCATAACGTGCTGTTTACGATTGGTCAAGAAGTCTAAGATCCAATTTTTGGAGGGTCCAGAAATATCTTTTAACTTCACTTTGTCTCTCAACACCTGATGATCCACAAAAATCCAATGCCTTCTTAAAATCAAATAAAGCTGTGCGGACAGCAGTGACCAGTTGATCGATATTCAGGAACTATTCGTCGAGCATTGAAATTAGAGCCAACGTGATTGAGGTTTTTGGAATGATGCCAAACTGGTTCTATTCAATGAGCCTTAAGATTGCTGTTTTCAACTTCTTTTTCGAGAACAAAATGCTCCACCAGTTTTGCCGCATTCGTTGTGAGAGAAATTGGGTATAAGTGCTTCTGAATGTCTGTAATTTGGTAAACTTTGGCGATGTGTGTTATATTCCTTTTTTCTAGTGATTCGGTAATTGTTGTGCTTGAAACGATGCATTTAGAAGTAAACTGCATGGATACACGATAATTTAGGCAAAATCTTTTAATAGCCAGCCATAAAGTTCACCTGGCCAAGAACTTTCATTAGCGTTCAGTGGTCGCAGCTCCCAATAAACCTCGTATTCTGCTAAAGATACCGGCAATACGCCAACATAAACATGAACTTGATCTCGTCTAGTAAGAGGCTGGCACTCCTTTTGCAGTTCGGGAAAAGAGTCATTGAATGCCGTCGCTATCTGATTAGGAGTTAGCTGATCAATGCCATCAAATACACCGACAGAAGATGGCAAATTAGTTGACCATAGTAGCAAAAAAAAATGGCCACAAATATGGTTAACGTCTAATCACCAGCGTCTTGGTTTACTTGTTTTCAAGTGGTGGACCTTGAATGATAATAGCTTTGACGACAACGTTTCCGACGTTTCTTCATGCACAATATTACGATATTATGCAAAAAGGCTATCTTTAAAACCAGGAATGGGGAATCGAGGAACGGAATGAGGAACGGAATGGGGAATGTAAATACCAGGAATGAGAAAAGCCGGAATCTTTAAAACCAGGAATTAGAAAAGCCGGAATCTTTAAAACCAGGAATGAGAAAAGCCGGAATCTTTAAAACCAGGAATGAGAAAAGCCGGAATCTTTAAAACCAGGAATTAGAAAAGCCGGAATATTCAAAACCAGGAATCTTTTTTAGTCCAAAACAGCTGATTTTAAATAGACATGCCGCTGTGTAAGTTCTTCCAGTGGTTTCCTTAATCTACATGCGTTAGCCCACCCACATGTACGCTATTTATTCAATTGCTGCTGTATTAAATGTAAAGCAAGACAACAGATTCTGGTATTGTATTGGACTATAACAAAGTAAAAAAAAACAGTTATGGGGATGTATTGACTGCCTATCTTGATATTCACTGGACAGCACTTAAGGAAGACTGTATATACCAGTAAAATTTGGAATTGACTTTAAGATCGCACTACTGGTTTACAAAGCCCTTAACAACATGGCTCCCGCCTATATTGCTGACTTACTTAAGCCCAAGCCGCAGAGTGACTATTGGACGTTACGATCTGACGACCTTAATTTTTTGTTGTATATTCCCAAAACAAATTGTAGAACCTTAGGAGATCGAGCATTTGCGCATGCCGCTCCTCAATATCAGGACTTCTGAAAGTATTACCATTTTAAGAAACGCTTAAAAACTTATCCTTTTGATGAGGCTTATAAAACTTTTTAGTACTTAGTTGTTTTATGATGCTATTTTGATATCTTACAATTAATGTTAAGCGCTTTGAGTATTTATCATAATTAGGCGCTGTATTGAAATATTATATTAATTTTATTATTATTATTATTATTATAGTGACAGGGGTCAATTAATCTAAAAATCTATATAACTTATATAAATGATATATGTGTGCATATTGGCTATAGATGCATTATATAAAAATATGTAATCCGTTAAACTGTGATTCTGTGAGGAAGCAAACTGAGCAATTCAACTATAGTATTGCTATACTATGCTACATAAAGACAATACAGACACGTGGTCGTAGTGGGAAGGTGTTGTAAATCTTTTCACGAACTAGATTACCGTTGCGCTGGCCCAAACAACTCTCTCTGGGACTGTATTTCAATTACATTTATTCAACACTTCTTTACATTCACTACTACAAGCCGCAGCTACTAACTTTACATTATTTTGTCCTGTATTTTGTCTGTTAACGTTATTTTGTGGGACCACAATTTTTTAATCTTTCCTACTACGTGCTGTTTTTCTCTCTCAATGTGTTCCACTTACGTTTATCACCTTGAAAATACAGTTCTACCTATACATTCTATACATACTATTTTATAACATGACAATAATATATTTTTGCGCATACTATGTAACTTAAACTTTAAGTATTCACTAGTGGCTGGTGCTTTCAGCTGTGCGTTAACTATAAGTTTCGCAACAACAGGAGGGATTTTTAAAAATACTTGAAAAAAATTTCATGCGAACTTGCAACCCTACAGTTTGAATTAACAGGATTCTTTCCCCTAATAATTTACATATTAATTCTATACACTAACACATGCACAAATACTTCAAACATCGATGTGAAATAGAGCTATTTTGTACCTGCCTCAAACTCATCCACTAATTTGTTGTAAATACAGTATTTTAAAACAGCTTGGAAGTATAAAATACTCTAACCACGAGCAGCTGATAGTATAGACTATATCATAATAGCGTACGATAACGAGAAGTTTATGTCAAAACGCCACTGTGATTATGTGAATGCAGGTTTCATGTTATCAAAACTTATCATGTTCCACAGAGTAATTGCAATAGTATTTGCATACAGCACAATCATTATAGGTGTCAAAAAATTTCTTTTGAGTATCATTTATCCCCGAGCTTGCACGGAGCGAGCATTTATTGCTGCCCAGTGAATATTACGATAGGTCCGTAACTGTTTGTTTGCTCTATTGTAGATTAATACAATGCCAAAAGCTGTTGTTTTGCCTGACGTTTAATACCGCAGCAATTGAATAAATAGCGTGCATGTGGGTGGACTCAAACATGTAGATCAGAGAAAACCACTGGAAGAAACTCACTTACATAGCGGCATGTCTATTTAAAATCAGCTGTGTTTTAGACTAAAAAATATTCCTGGTTTTAAACATTCCGACTTTTCTCATTCCTGGTTTTCACATTCCCTATTCCGTTCCTCATTCCGTTCCCCGATTCCCCATTCCTGGTTTTAAAGATAGCCTACGCAAAAACTGGCCTGTTTCCTTGCGCATAAGCCTTTTGGCGTTTCTTGGAGCCTTCAATTTGGAGGTCATCCATGGGGTGTCGTTACTATGTATTTTATTGCATTTGAGAGGAGATATGTTATTTAGTCCAGTTGAGATATAATACTCAAACATGTCTCCATTTGCTTCAACAGAATTTACCAAATTCAAAGACGACCAATCAATTTGGGAAAGGTATCCGCTCAGTCTGATTTTGTTGCCTGATCCCAAGTATCTAGTCAATCGCTTAACAGATCTCGTTTGAGACCTTACTCCACCCTCGCCTACAACAGTACTGTTCGGATAACCGAACGAAGAGTATCTTTTAACAACTGAATAAAATGAGGACAAATTAGTCCAAAATTTGTCCAATGTTTTATTGCCGCAAGTTGGGAATTTGACGATTTGTTTGAGCTGGTACTATTGTTGAGTATTGGACGAATTAAAATTATTACAATCTCCAGCCACCATCATGCCACTATTGGGAAATTGACCCTCAATTGCAGTAAGGGTTTTGGACAAAGAGTCTTTCAAATTTGAATTCTCACTTCTGGGTGGATGGAGTAATGTTGCCAGTATAATACATGGGAAACTACGTGGTTCGCGTTTGGGGCGAAAGTTTCAGTTTCAGTTTCAGTTTATTAAAAATACCTTGGCACCAAGAGGTGAATTACGATATTTTACAAAGATAGGTTA
>JAOBYK010708663.1:1505-52120 GCA_025434845.1 Phenganax subtilis
TCACTTTGTTTTACTTATACTTTATCGTTTCAGGAATCGACCTTCGTTTTTTCATGGCAGTAAAAATCACTTTCATGTGAGAGAAGAGGATCCAAGGGCTGCCATAACAGATATAGTTGAGAAGTGAGGAAGGGACCTGTTTTTCATTGTAAATAGTCTTTTCAAGTGATATATAGTCACACCCTGAAGTTATCATTTTATTTTCATATTTCAGATCCGAAGTGATTGTGCAAAGATTTTGGCGAGAAATATTTGGAGTGCTACAAATTTTCATCAACTTTTTCATTATATTTATTCTGGAACTTTTTAAGACTGTTATCCTTAGTTTACGATATTTACTTACAGGAATCTTATACACAACCGGGGACCATTTTATCAAGCCGTTACTCTCTGCTTTATTCAACAACATCATACAGCCATTTTCAATACTACTACTTAATATTTTTACAATCCTTATAAATCTTCTTAAACCAGTACTGGGATTAACTCGTGAAATTTTAACTCAAGTGGCTATTCCACTGCGAGCATTCAGACTTTTTGCATTGAACTGGGGGAATAAGAGTAAAGATGAAGATCTATCCACTGATGTAAAAATGGTTTAGTTGCTGCTAAAAAACTATTATATACTATAATATATAATTTACTATTAAATACTATTGTACGTGGTGTATCCTCAAACTAATACTTATATTGTTTTCGCCATGCAAAATTACAAGAATTTATAAAACTAGTATTTGTGTCCTGTGAAGTGTGGCATGTGGTTGCTGTTTTGCGTTTGCATCTGCGTGTCCATGTTTCGTTATCATGACCATGCACTTTTGAAACGGAGTTTTGAAGTGAGATCATTTCAGTGAAAAACACAAACAACAGAGAATAAGTTTCATTTGTTTTGCTTATTATAAGGGTATAAACTTTGCATTTGATCACCATTCGCTTAGCGAATTTCGCTGCATAGCCTTGCACTAAGATATACCAACGCTGATCAACAACTGTTCGCTTGTCATGGAGTTATCACTCGAAAAAATATAGATTTTTGTTGTAAAATAAGGAGGAAAAACTGCAGTCGGCTACCTCGGGCCAAACAGATTCGATTAACTCATTTTTTCGGCATTATTCAGTCCGTCAGACGATTGGAATCCAATAAGCGATAACGTTAGAGATTACGATAATGCCTTGATGGCCAAGCGCCAAAGGCCAAATGAATTTTCACAAAGTATAATGTGTTAAAAATGCTTATTAGTTGTTTAATGACTAACTGTTAAGCCTGTTAGAATAAACATGTTTCCTTTGATGACTAGAAGAAATGCCGTTATATTTTATAAATAAAGATTAAGAGGAATTAATACTTGAGAAATGAGAGTTTTTATATGCTGAAAGAGGTCTTCGTTTGTGTGGGTACAGTATCGATTACTATTACAATCAAAATCATATCATCGTGGATAGATTTACTGATTACGTTTTCTGGAAGCTTGATAAAAAATTTATCGCTCTTTTTTCAAAATTGTCATTAAGAACGTGCAATAGCAATTGCCCAAAACCTCTAACGTTTTCATCTTTATACGTCTGACGCTGCAGCCTTGTGCACATTGAAAGATTCGGTTGAAATCTTGACTGGCACTAAGGCCCGGTTTACACTGTCAAAGTTTCTGTGATCAAAGTGGAAATTTCGGATAGGTAAATCTTAAGTTTTCAAGGATTTGCTAAAAATATTTAAGGGAAGTAGTACAGTGCTCAACACTGAACTAATTCACTCTGATATTTCTTCCAAATTTTTTACAACGTAGAACTTCCCTGTGAAATATTCCTACTTTGATCAAAGAAACTTTGATAGTGTAAACCAGTGTCAATGCGTTCAAATTAACTGTGATCATATAAAATTCTTTTAACCACAAAGCAGCCCTGTGTGGGGCCAAGTGGGCGGAAAAGGAAATATCGAAATTCGAGTGCAAACATCTCAGAAATGGTTGTTAATGATATTGTTGTAGGACATTGATTTTATATAACCTCCCGTCTGGCAAAGTTAAGTAGCAAAAGTTTTAGCATATCTTAATTCGAATTGCACAATAACATTTAAACAAATCATTGTGAAGCGTAAACCTACACGATAATATGTACCCCATATTTTACAATACTTCGGATAAGTAGTTAAAAAGTCTAGAATTAGATTAAACCCCCAGATTAAAATTAGTCCCAAACCTAGGGCTAGATCAAAATCGATTCACTGCAAAATTTTTGGTCAACCACAAATGCTCAAGCACCCTCTAAGTTTGGTGTTTGCCTCCCACACAGGACCACATAGAGACAAGAATAATCGATCAGTTTTCCTTCCAAATTTTTTTTTGACGTTTTGTGAGCCGTTTCGGCCAGCGGTAACTCTTAACTTTCAATCGATATACCTCACTTTATCTGCGCCTGCGGTTTGCAAAAAATTGCTGATGTATTCGGAAAAGGTCGCACAAAACCGTATGGGAAAAGCTCTCCCAGTCAAGCCCATTCCCATGTATGACCATGTAATATGTAATGGTGCCGCACTGCCGCTGAAGCACGCTATTTGACGGTTCTGGCATTTGATCTAAACAATCCTCTTCAAAGATTATGTCTGCATTTCTGATAGTTCTATTTCTAGAACAGAACCAACGAAGATACTCTCTCATCCGCAGAGGCTTTATACGTTTATAAACGTTTACATCTATGGTAAATGTAAAGAAGAGTTAGGCATGTGCTACATGAAAGTCCGACGAGATGGCCACCGCTGAAATTGGAAACGCGGGCGGAAGTGTTGAGAGAGGGGAACTTTGATTCTTTGAAGCTTCAAGTGCTTCAACTTTCCCCTTGGTAAAGCCTCTGCGGTGGAGAGAAACGAAGATACTAGAGGGTTTGAATAAAAAATAAGTCTAAAGAATCATGTATTTGATAAAATGTAATCCAGGCGAAAATTTTGTGCAAAACTAGGAGTGTAGGTGTACTTACTGTGCAGTTGCGAAGTGTTCCGTTCCAGCGGTAATTCTTAAGTTCAGTACTTTTTTCAACAATGCAGCTTCATGAAAGAATACTTTCAAAACAATTCCATCACTCACTATGAAAAAAGACAATAAAATCTCACTATTTTTTTCTCATCAATAAGAATTTCAAGACGTTTTTTCGATAATCTGCCTCTAGCTGATGCCAGCGGCGTAGCCAGCGGCACACCGTGACAACTGGTCATGCAATGGTAAACGGTGCTGAGACAAAAACGATGTGTCTCTGAACTGGATTGAATAAAAATTCTAAAGTTTGCACTGCTTGGCCAGTTGCCATGGCAAATCTATTAGCTACTGATTGTCAGACGATTTTGTTCTACGATGCAGTCAACCATTTGATTATCTTCAGCGCAGGAGAGAGCTACTAGTCGCTTGAGTGGAATTATCAGCCCTCAAACAACAGTATTGATTTTTTGTCCTTCATTGAACAATAGACGTTAAAATTCGTCAGAACAATCTTTTGAAGAAGTTCAAATTTTCGAAAACGTTAATTTCACAGATTTTTGATAATCAGTCGTAGAACTTTTCTCGGAACGTTTGGGAATAGGGATTTTGAGAAACCAATCTCTTTGAATGATATCGGCTGATTGATGAAATTATTAGAAGATTAGGCCATTGTTTGTTTAAGTTTGCATGCAGCCGCTAAAATCTGTCATAATGATGAATTCAGTTTCCGTAGAAATATTATCACCCTGATTGTGTATTCTTAATACATGGATTCTCTGAATTCGCACTCAGCTCAATCATCATGTTACACATATCGTTATTACTCAAAACAGCTACAAATAAAGTTTGGCCATCTTTTATCTTTTAAACTGCGAACTACCTCGATTGTTCCACGTCGATTGTCAACCATTGTTTCGCATTATAGGTGGAATTCAGTAAGCTTTACGGGGAGTAAAAGCTAGTCAACATTCTTTATAAGAGCAACTCAAATTCATCTCATTTACTCTATGCCATTTTTACCGCACAAAACTCCTGGGCGCGGTTGTATAAAACTCATGGGCGCGGTCAAAGTTAACTATAGTTAAGTACGA
The DNA here is from genome assembly GCA_025434845.1 of Phenganax subtilis. Classification (NCBI taxonomy): domain Eukaryota; kingdom Metazoa; phylum Cnidaria; class Anthozoa; order Malacalcyonacea; family Clavulariidae; genus Phenganax; species Phenganax subtilis. Next base: position 5,563 of record JAOBYK010708663.1, read on the forward strand.
ATGTCAACCAATCAGAATCGCCTAATCAAGATTTAACTACTTTTTAACTACAAAATCGTTGTTAAAACGTTAGTTGAAAGTTTTATACAACTGGTCCCTATATAAACAGTGAAAAGAGTTAAGATCATTTTCACATGATAACTGCTAGTAGACCACCATCTGCTGTCGCCCAATTACTTAGCGCAACATATCTATTGATTCCTATCTTTCAAGATATAGATAACTCGAATTCTTTTCGAGTTTGACCAAATTTCCCCCTAACCCAAGGAAACGGGCAAAAACGTTGATGCGGAAGGAGTTGATGCCCATCTATCCGTTAACGGGATCCAACAGCTTTGCGGAATGCCATGTATAGTCTAGCGGTTTGTAAATTGAAATTCGAACCAGGCGGCACGGCATTGGTGTAAAAGACAAGCGCTTGAAGTGTATTACTCCTGTGCTTGCTCGTGATTGGCAGAGAGTACAAACAGTTTCCGCCCATAGTGATTGACGCTTTACTACATCATGTGACATAACACAGGACAAGAGACGCGGACGCTGTATTCCACCTTGTCGAACACTTGGCAAATAGATCAGGAGTAGCGTCTGTTGTCTCTTTCGGCGCTTGGAAGTAATACGTACGCCAGGATCTATAAATCCGTTAATTTTCTTGCCTCATCATGCCGCGACGAACCGTTGTTGAATGGCTATCAGCATGTCTTCTACTAACAGCTTGTGCGGGTAAGTCTAGGTTTGTGTATCAATTATTTTTGCGCTAGAATTCAATCTTTTCAGTTCGAACTTCTACATAGTACAATTTACCTCGCCGGTCGTCTGATATCCGGCGTCTACTTAAGAATCACGAATATAACCTAGGCGCGAAATCGCGCGTTTAGAATGTACAAATTTGAGTGCATGCGGTATGACTTGCACACACATGTTGACTGTTCACATGATCTCCGTTTTAAGTTACGATTTTATCGCAGAATTATTTATATAGTCCATTGTACTATCCCATCCTTGAGATTAACCTGATTTTTTTGTGTAAGCCCTGTAGCACAAAGAGTTTTTGATGATCTTCGGGCTATATTAGACCGTGTACACAGCCATCTTGTAACTTGGGTACATTTTCTTTGATTTTCTTAGCTTTCACCGAATCCCTCTCGTTCACCAAACAGCCTAGTGATACATCCGTGTTTTATGGTTCAGAAAGTGTCATTTTAGAGTGTGCAGTGGACGATAGTTCGGCAAAAATACAATGGTTCAAGGATGGCGAAGAAATTAGGGAAAATTTCGTTAAGTATTCGTTTCTTAGCAGAGGTCTTCGGATAAAACCAGTGGAGAAATCTGATGCAGGAACTTATTACTGTCAAGCCAGAGTAGAGAAATTGAGAAGTAACGAAGCCACTTTGACAGTTGAATGTAAGTATACGATGCTACTGACAGCGCAAGGGTCAGCGTTTTCAAACAATGGCCGTACAAAATGGGCTAGGTGTCTTCATTAATTAATTTCTCTGACGCCAAACTCGGGCAGTGGCACTTAAATACTTTTCCACATACGAAACTTTGTTTTTGTATCAACGAAATCAGCAACATATGATGACCCTTTGGGAATAATATCGAATTCCCAGGAGAATAAATGGAATCCCTTTGGGAATAAGATTGTATTCTCTGGGGGATTAAAACGTACGGGTTTCTTTCCTATTCGGAATACAGTGAAATCAATTGGGGATATTTCATATATGTGGCGGTGCGTCGATGAATTCGATCAGTGGCGGGCGATGTCTGAGATAAAAGCCTCTGAAAAAATGATTGCTTTACATAAATATTCAGCCAAGCGCTAAATTAGCATCGATTAACACACAAGAACTCGAGTTTTGCCGACAAAATGTCGCAATCTGTACAAAAAATGTTTTGTATTTGTTGTCAAAATATTTCAGAATATGCCCTCCGTCTGGGATAACACTCCAGATTTAAAATTAATACGACAAGTGACAATTCATCGCTACGGGCGATTCCCGAGATTAGCACATTCTTCGCGGCTATCTCAAATATAATGTTCTTTCAATCCTACATCGGTTTTTCGCATTTGAATCTTTGAGACAATTGTTGATAAATAAAATGTTTCAAAATTCAGTTCGAGAATAGCAATGTTGCAATCATCACCAATTTACCAGAAATCGAATACTTTTGCGTAGTCGGGCAACGGGATCAAAAGTTTCATAAACGTTCACGTCTATATGTCTTTGTCGTTTCATTAAACAAATACCTACGGATGTTTTCTGGAGGTGTGTTTTGAAGAGGCATTCAAAATTCATTGGTTTCCTGCAGGGGCTATCCGGTAGCATGCCCAGAGTAAATGAGCAGGGCTAAATGAGCCAAGCTGAATGAGCACATGGAACACTCATGCATGCTATTGAGAAGCCCTGTTTTATAGAGATTTCACTGCAGGCTATGAAAAGCCTCCCAAACATGTACAGTTGGAGAATACCACTATTGATTCCTAAACAGTTTGCCCATTTGATACACAATAGACAACGCAGCAAATTCAAGTGTCATGCCAATTTGAACCAAAATGTTTGCTGACAAATTCTCACTGGTTAATACCATCTCAGTATGGTGGCAATTTAGTCAAGGCAAAAGACATTAAACCAGACTTAGAAATCATTGTCCAACTTACCCATTGTGCTGCCAACTTTGTTTGTTTTGGGAATAATTGGTCTGTTCCAATTTTGTAATTGAATGGTTTCATTCAGCAGAATCACACTACCCTACATTGTCAAAGGAAAACAAACTGTTAGAAGTAGCACAATTTTACCAGCTTTTGTACAGGATAGTTACATTATCAACTGCATGTGCTCATGTTGTGAAAGTTTGCGATAGTCACAGGCAAGTAGCTCTATTGATTTGACTAAAAACCTTGATGGTATGACCAACTTTGGTTGTGTAAATTAACAAATTAACCCCTGATAAAAAGTTGAGAACCTTCAAGCACTAATAAAGTAGTCTGAGATAGCAGACATAGTTAAATAACAACGTGGAATGCGCTGGGATACATTGCGTATTTGTGCGTAGTATAGCTCCAATGTGCTGTAAGACGATTGCTAACACATTCAAGATAACTAAAGATATAGATAAGTAGAGTTTGACAGAGTGTTCGATTTGGCCACTGAAATCTATTAAAGATATAGACTCATTACGTATACATGGGATGATAGAACGAAAGACAGATGTGAACAATTTTTAAGGATTACCACATGGGTTCAGTGGAATCAACTTCATAGCAAAAATGCATTATCATTGTAGTGTGTAGACATGAATAGGCATCAAAACATCACAAAAACTCAAACACTGGTGACGTTTTGCAAGCTAGTGCCTTAATTTCACGATCTATTTTTTTATCATCATGCAAAGGTGATAAGTCAATAAACAACCAGATGAATATGACAATTTGAAGTACTTCTCACTTTGTATAAAAACAAATCAATTGGCTATCAAACACCATATAAATTGTATCAAAGTATTGCACAAACCAGCAAATCCCTAATGGTGCTTGTGATCACCAAAAAATGAGAAGTATTAATGGATACGTGGGTCATTACGCTATGCACCTTATTAATTTGTTTTCTCAAAGATGTAATATGATCCTCCTTATCACAGCAGTCAAATCCAGTTCACTTCAATTTCTTTGCGAAATGTTTACTTTATGCTTAGTGCTTGCATAATCTAATTTCATGAACATAAAGTTCTTTGGCATTAGACCGTAGGGTCAAAACGTTGATTCGTTTGCGAAGTTAACTGATTTGCATATGACATGAGCTCATAAAGTTTAATACGCCGTGAATAATGGATGATTTCGGTTATAAAGTAAACTTTCGTCTGAGCAAGAAAAATAAGATCGACCACCACAGCTTAAAAGAACGTCCTAAATTATCTGCCGTATGTAAAATGATCTTATCCTAAAACTACCTAAAATAGCAAAGTTTGGTTGTGCATTGTTTTTAAATGCGGAAAACACAGCCCCGCAAAGTTTGCAAATTTTGTATACGTTTGTGTTGCGCACGGGAAAAGTAACCATTTTCGTCTCAAAAGTGGTTGATGTTTCGAAGCGTAGTTCAAAAATATACAAAGCGCGCAAACTTCTCAAGGCTGTAATTTCCACATTTTGCAGTAGTTCAAAACCAAAAATTGCAGTGTTGCTAATTTTACAATGCTCTTTCCAGCTGTGGCGATATATTCCCTTTTTCGGTCTTGTCTAGATAGAAGTTTAGCTGGAATGATCCATTCATGAGCATCTTGGCCAGTAAAATCAATTGAGTGTGCCCGTCTTTTTGATCTCATTTTACCAAACCTACACAGTTCATATGCGCCCTGCTTTTATATTCAATTTTCCCCCGACGATTTTGCTTTCAGGATGGGACTGTTGTCACTCAATAAATTTCTGCCACCCAGCAAATTAATTTACTACATATCTAGACTAAACAATCATGTACGCTTTTGAAATAATCCATAAGGCAAGTGCAACTTTAATGTGGCTTACGCTGTTGTTCATTTTATTCGCAGACATGTGCAGAGATGGCTTTCCTCTTAAAACCCCCGGGGTTGCGTTTCGTGGTGAGGACTACAAGTTGACTTGCGATTGTCCCTCAGTCCCAGCCCCTGCTTACACTTGGTCAATCAATGGAAAACAAAGTCCCTTTCAAGGCAAAGAATTTATTGTAACAAACACTAGTAGCGAAGACAATGGCGAATATATTTGTACTGTTGCTAGTGGAGGTCGAGAAGCGAGAAGTTTGCCTCATAACCTCAGTGTACTCGGTAAGTGTTTTGAACATTAATTTAACAGTCAGAGAGTTCTATGTTTCTTATTTATACAAAAGCTGTTTCTATGTTTTACATCGTTAACTGGCCTAAACTTTTCTTGTGTTTGACTAGATTGTTCGCCTGCACGAATTGTTAATCCTCCGGCCAAACAGACCGGTTTCGTTGTGAATAAAGAGCTGACTATCGATTGCAAAGCAGTTGGGGATCCAGTACCTGTCGTATCCTGGTATAAAACTCAGAGTAGTAATGCGCTGAAGAACACGTCACGTCGTCACATTCTACCTAACGGAACTCTTCATTTTATGAATACGCGATCAACTGATGTTGGAAAGTACGAATGCGTTGCTGTAAATAGTTGTGATAATTCAATGGCCTATTCTACAACTCTGGTGGTAGCTAGTAAGTATTAAACTATAAGGGAAAGTATCATTGCAATATTAGGTCCAAACTCATGCAACTGGACAGGTTAACCAAAAAAAACCCCGTTTTTCAGTGGTTTCTTCACAGAGGTGTAACATCCAATATTATCTTCTTAGAAACTGGCAGCTTTTCTCCAATTAAGGATCACCTGAGCCGGGTTGGCAGTACCGTGTCCATCTCGTGTGATCCACCTAAGGATTCCATCCCAAAGATCCGCAACATCACGTGGCAACGTGGTGATGGTAATCCTCTACCCAGTGATTCAAGATTTAAAGTGATGGGCAATACGCTTCAGATAGAGAAAGCCGAAAGAAATGACTCTGGGACGTACAAATGTGTGGCCGAGAACATAGCGGGAACAACATCTGTTGATGTCGAAGTGATCGTGGCCAGTAAGTGTAGTTATGGATGTGAATTTTCTAAAGAAATGAAGCTCTGGAGAGGTCTTATGCAGAAAAAAGCTCTTTCATCATTAAAAAAATTAATATCTTTTAGTTTATCCTGAAGCAATTTTGGACCCTGTGAATAAGACGATTCATGAAGGTGAATCGGCGAAACTTGAATGCAAATTCAGCGGAGACCCGAAGCCGAAAATCACATGGGAGAAAAATGGTGAAACTATTCCCGACAACGTGAATACGACGAAAATAACATATTCAGACGATCGTTCAATGTTGGCTATAAATAATGCAACTAGTGACCAATCAGGCTCATATCGCTGCTCAGCCACGTTGAAGCATGTCACTGAACGCACTAAAGATGCCACTGTAATAGTCCGAGGTAAACTACCTATGTGAATTTCCAGGAATATTTTAATGCAAAACTATCCTAAATGCTGGTTTTCATATGGTCGTAATTGTCGTATACGAGAATATATGTCAAAATATTCCGTTTACTTAGCAGTAAATCCCATGGAAAACATTCATATAAAGCCCGTCTTCCACTAGGCAGAATATTCCGTGCGGAAAAATAAAATCTAGCTACGTGATTGGTTCGCTTTTTGTTACTAGCCAATCAGTTTAGTAGATTTATTTTCCGCACGGAAAATTCAGCTTAGTGGAATACGGGTCTATCTACTGATAATTCCTTTACTAATAATTATTTGGAAACTGTCGTTGGCTCTATCTTTACGACAATAACGAGGATATGAAAACGAGCCCAAACAGATAAGATAAACACTATTCGTAGATATGAAACTGATAGGAGTAACAAAATATTCGTTTTCTTGAGCGGGATTCCAAACTACAATGTACACAAAGAAAAGGGGATAATAGCTCTCGACATCACTACACGGGTGTTGCCCTGGGTTTTCTACTTCTTGCAGAGTACTGACTATTACATTGTTTTGCAACTGCTTTTGTCGATGCCTTGAAATTGTTTTATAATCCACCCGCTCAGTATCACCACCAATCATGTTTAACATTTAGAAAAGGTCGTATTGGAAAAAATTGGCTCGGATAAGTTCGACGAGGGAACAACAGCGAGATTAAACTGCCGAGTAGTGACCGGTGCCACGCCTTTGGATATTCGCTGGTCTAAAGTGAATCTGACCACATTACCTCCACACATGAAAGTCGAAGGATCCAAACTGGTTATGAAAAACGTGAAAATAGATGATACTGGAGTTTATAAATGTCACGTGAATAATTCATTCAGTAGTGGTTCTCTTACATTTAAAATTCATGTTTTCGGTGAGTAAGTATAATGTACAAAACGCCTTTTTTGGAACACTTTTTAAAACTTACGGAGGGCATTATCGTGGGTTTTTTTAAAGTAGTATATGGATTACTTAATATAAGACATGACTGGGGTGAAAGAATAGTTTTTTTTTCATAAGGAAAACTGTCTGGCGTTGGACAGAGAGGACGCTTGCCTGTATTGTATTGTATTGTAGTGTAAAACTTTATTTCAAGACGCTAACCTCATCAACGTGAGTTGATTTTCATGAGGGGCGCCTGGTGAATGTGAAAGTTATAATTCAGAAAGAGACAAGGGGAAATTATATAAAATTTTAAGGATAACTAAACACATCCCTCAAAAGGTGTGACAAGAATGTGTGCCCGGGGGGGGGGGCTAAATGAAGAGAATATGGTATGTGCGTGTTTGTGCACCGAGCTCATGAATATAAAACGTTTCTCTACAGATTTTGCGGAGATCGTGTTAAGACCGCACAATGCGACGGTTGAAATGAATGGCACAGCAATGTTCAATTGTAAAGCAACAGGAAAGCCGTTTCCAACAATGTATTGGTACAAAGAGACGGTTCAACAACCGATTGTATACAACTCACGAATCATTCTCTTACCTAATAACTCGTTGTTGATCAAGAATGTTCAAAAAGAAGACGAAGCATTGTACAGATGTATCGCTGGCAGTTCCGGATATCTGCAGGAAGCTGTTGCACAACTAACAGTTTTATCAGGAACTGATGGCTCAACAATTCGAGGTAAAACTGATCTTTGTTTCAACTGGATTGCTTGTAAGGGTGGAGTCGTCCTGTCTTGGTCTTCAAAATGTACATATATAGTTTATATGTTCTGTAAAAATCATATTCACGTAGCTTGAAACTTAACTCTCGTGCTAGAGGGAAAACCGACGGATAAAGATGAGCATGAACCAGACAATATGGGCAAGACAGTGGGCATAGCTGTGGGATGTGCTGGTGCTTATATTATACTTGTTGTTGGTCTCATGATCTATTGCAAAGGACGTAGAGCTAGACAAGCGAAAAACAAATTAAGTAAGTGTAAGATTTTTGACAAAGACAATGTAGTGTACCATCTTTTGAACAAAACAACTTGCTCATGTGTATGATTGCCAAGGAAAACGTGTACGTCGCGTACACGAGCAAGTGAACTCGTCAAGAAACTTGTCTAGCGAAAACTTCGTTGTACACCAGAGCAAGAGCACTAGTTAAAAAAGTTGTCACTGGAAGTTTAATGAAGTAACAATGCTATCAAGCATGTTATTTGCTTTAATTTTCCTAACATTTACATTCGTATTTTTTCAGTTGTGAATGGAGAAGACGCACCGTTAAAGCCTGAAGATGACGGAGACAACGTTGAAATCGTGAAAGCGCCGGAAGTGAGCAACGCACTAAAATTCCCGCGTGAGAAACTTGAAACGCTAAGGACGCTGGGTAGTGGTACCTATGGTAACGTGTTTCTCGCCAAAGCCACGGAGATCGTCGAGGGTGAAAGCTCGAGTATTGTCGTTGTGCAATCGTTAACCTCCAGCAATGAAGAGGTGAAGAAAGAATATTTCAGACGGATGGAGATGTTATCTTTGAAACACGATAACATTGCAAAATTGTTAGGAGTTTGTCAAGAAGAAGAACCTATGTACTTGATATCAGAATACCCCGAACAAGTAAGTGTAAAAAACTGCGATGAAACATGAGATGGCTAGCCTGCACGCAGGGTCTTTATAGTGACTCATAGTAGGGCCTGCAAGTCTAACACATAGTGCTGCGTCTAGCCATACACCACACTCTACCAACCAACTAAATATTTCTTTGGCTGTACAGGGTGACCTGAAGACTGTGATGCGAGATTCCTCCTCACCATTGAGTCCTACCCAGAAAGTAAATATTTGTGCAGCGGTTGCCTCAGGCATGAACTACCTCACTAATCATGGTCATGTGCACAAAGATCTCGCTGCACGCAACTGCCTCGTGAACAAAGCCTTCGATGTGAAAATCTCATTCCTCAGTCTAAATCAAGGTATGATTTTTATCCTGTATCACTTTTTAGATTCACTAAACAATGGCAACAATAACTTACCCTACTACGTTGCCTTTCGTAGTGTGACTGTATTGCACTCGGAGAGACTTTGGCCCCGTTTACACTATACCGGATTGCTATCGGAGCGGCTCAAATTTTGCAACTATCAATGCTCTATAAAGATTTTTAATGGTAATGACACCAAGAAATATACAAAAACTGTCAACCTAGTGAATATTTGCTGGCGATTATTGCTCCTTAAACAGTAAACGAGGATATCGTGACGAGTGAATACGGTATAGTGTAAACGGGGCCTTTGAGGCACGGCTCTACACGGGTGATTTTTTACTCGTGATTCTTTCAAAATCGTCACCACACACGGTGGTGGCAGCACGCGAGACAAATTTTGTCAAATTATTGTATCGCTGTTTGTAGGGACTTATCCAAAAGAGTATTTCAAACGTGGCAGTGAGCTCATACCATTGCGATGGATGGCTCCTGAAGCTATAAATGGCTATTACTCGGATATGAGCGATGTATGGGCATTTGGCGTTCTTATGTGGGAAGTTTATACGGATGGTATGCTACCCTACGAGGAAAGACCCGATGAGGAGGTACTTATCTCCGTGGACGATGACCTACGATTGACGAAACCCGAGCGATGTCCTGGAAAGATCTATAAGATCATGGAGAGTTGCTGGGCGGATGATAAGGAAGATAGATTGACTTTTGGGCAAGTTTGTGAGGAAATTGCCGCAATACCGCGAGAAAGTGAATTTTAAGTGGTTATGGAGTTTAGCACGTTAAGAGTTCGAGAAGAAAGCCAGGTTAAAGTACTTACAAAAAAGAAAACAAAACAAAACAAGGAATATTTCGGAGTTTAACGGGATATTTCTGAAATTCAAGGAGAACATTGTCGAAGGAGGAGTTTTGGGTTCGAAATTAAGACTAATTTCGAGTTTTAATAGAACTAACTCGGTTTAACAAATTTTCGGAAAGCGGTGAAAAAATAGTTCTGAGACTACCAATGCATTTTCTGAAAATCTTGGTCTTAAACACTGGATGGTTTGGGAGTTGGACGGACTTGCAGTTGGAGAAACGATTGAAGCATGAGTTGAACACAGTGGACATCTTCAAGAGTGCTGCCAAACCGATGACTTAGGTAATTGTGGATAGCTATCCATTGTTTGGATGAATATTCAACAAAAAGAGATGATGCTGTCATTTGAGAAAGAGGGGATGCAAGTCAATTCCATTGCGAACCGTATTAAAAGTTACGAGACGTTTACCATTCTAGTTGCTACACATTAGGATAATCAAGAGGACATTACACAGCTAATGCAATAGACAAACAAAACGTGAAAAATTTCTTCGCTTCGTGAAAAGATGTTGCGAGAAAAACGCGTAAATATAACGCTTCGTTTTGTGCAAATTTTGCGCGTGAAACACGCGTAAAAAAGATGGAAACGGGACTTGTCGTCGCTGGGAAATTGTCGTATAGTATTAGTTTTTATCGTTTTTAAATAATTTATAAATGCAAATGTATATTGTAGCAAACTTTCCGACCTCTTTAATTTCTTGTTGAATATTTCAACATTTAGCTGAATTGTGGTTATCACAAACCTCGAACAGAGCTTTCGAAATATTTTATTATTCCGCTAATGAGGAAAGGTCAATACATCTGCTACAGTTGCACCACTTTTGGTTAAAGTGAGTGTTATGTTGCGAATGCACGAATATTTTAGCCGAATGCCGATACAGGGGGGGGGGGAGAAAGCAATACACCATGCCGCTTTTTTACCATAATACTAAATTTATATAGTTTTCAAGTAATCTTACTCACTTCTAGGATTTCTTTTGCGACAATATGTCTTTATTGGCTCGTCTGCAGTGTCTTTCAAGCCAAAGCTAAAAAGAAATATGTCACATGGCCGTTGAAATTTACCGCAAATTTACCAAAATAAACTGCTTTTTTCTCGAAAAATGCTCAAGTTATTTAAGAATAGACAACCACTACATACATTTTAATGTATCTTCTTCGAAATTTAATAACTTTTATGTTGTTTTCGCCATAAATTATGGCAAAATATCCAAGTTTAAAATGCAAAATTCTTCGCCAAATGAAGCTCTTTCACCCTCCCCCGTCAAATGCATAGCGGGCCTGCGTTACAGGCTCAAAAGCACGTGGTTTCAGCCAGCGCGATTTCTGAATTTCAAATTCATTCCAAGCGCGAAGTTTTTTCCCTATTATACTGGTATGTTTCTCATTTTCTCTACACTTTACCTAACCTATTGCTTCTTTTTTATATAATCATGTATTAAAATGCTTAATCAGTGCAATAGCGCCGACCAATTTCGTAGAATTCACATTTAATTTACATGACTCAATAGAGACTTACTGTATTATGCACTGGAGACACCCCATTTGATATTCTTTTTCTAAGATTTGCTAGTGAATATGCCAAGAGGGAAAAAGCGCAAAGCTCCAGCTTCGAAATCCACTGCAAAGAAGAAAAAAGGTAAAATTCTTTTTTATGAAAAATTTTATTCCTTATACAGGCAGTCTTAGTCACCTTGAGAGACCCTTGCACATTAAGACAACTCACATCAGCATGCCCCACTTTTGTTGTTCTACTCCATCTTATGCCAGACAATTTTACTCATAAACATGACACTCTTGGATGGTTCAATAAATCTATTTTTCAGCTCCAACTAGTGAGGAATCGGACCAGCCCTTGGATCAACCTATAGGTAAGCTGAGTGGGTTTGTCCTGTCTCTTGGCCAAGGTGAAATGGGACAATTGGGACAAGGAGATGAGATATATGAACGAAAGAAACCTGGATTTGTGAAAGGACTCGAAGATGTTCCAGTTGTTCAGATTGTTGCCGGTGGGATGCACTCCTTGGCTGTTAGCAGTTCTGGACGAGTATGCAATATGTGATTTCTAAGGCCTTTTTCACGCAGTACCGGATTCACAAAGTCACAACATTGAATTCTACCATATGAAACAATATTTACTCTTGAAAATTTTGCTATAGACAATCTTTGTTCAATTTTGTTGTAACATTGTAGTTTTGAGCAACTCTATGAGTGTTGAGTTTGATCTGGCAGAATCCATTAAAACCTCAATGCTCCAAACTTTTTTTGCCATTTCTTTGTAGAAATCTACTTCTGGTTAGTTATTCTTTCATTTTTTGCAAGGTGTATTCCTGGGGTTGCAATGACGAGGGTGCCCTTGGTCGCCAGGCAACGCAAAATGACGGTGACGAATGGCTTGCAAAAGAAGTTGATTTACCTGGTGATATCTGTGTCACTCAAGTCTCGGCTGGTGATAGTCACAGTGCAGCTGTGACAACTACTGGCACTGTCTATGCTTGGGGAACATACAGGGTAGGTGGCTATACTGTGGTGCTGTCTAATACAACTGTTTGTTTGCCCTGTTGTCCTTAAATTAAAAGCTCTTAATTTGATTAAACATTATGTCAATTGACTAACGTGGAAATCGAAATTTATTACCTCAGTGAACTCATTTCGAGATCACACCAACCTTAAACCCACCAACAAACCAGCTGATGGTACAATATCTAAAAGTACCTATATCCTGCCCATGCTTTGTGTTTGCAATAATAGACAAGTCAAAATACTAATTTACTCCAAAGAAACTTTGTAGAATTTGATAATTACACCATATGTTGCAGCAATTGGTTCCATTCTTTATTGTAGTTCTCAAAAAATAAGAAAATTTAAAAACATCTTTAATTGCTTTCGAAATCAGAAATTTCAAAGCGCGGCTGCTACATATCCTAGTTGTTGCATATGGTATTAAATGGTAGTTGGTAGGTTAGGTTTTATTCATTACTATGAATAAAATTGAAAAAACTCAGCAAATTTTATTATCCAGGACATGAGCGGTCAAGTTGGACTTCGTCCAGATGGTAAAAAGTCAGCACCAGTAGAAATCCTTTCTTTGACCAATGAAAAAGTAACCAAGATCGTTTCCGGTAATGACCACACTGCTGCGCTGACAGATGCCGGCAACATCTACACGTGGGGTTGTGCAGAGCAGGGGCAATTGGGTAGGGTAGCAGGGTACTTCACTGCTAGAGGAGGTCGCCGTGGATTGAGCTTTGTGTTGGTACCTCGAATAGTTCGCCTTCGACGAGAAACCAAATTCAAAGATATTTTTGCTGGAAGTTTCTGCACTTTTGCCTTTGCAAGAGATTCGCCAATTGTTTATGTGTGGGGTTTGAATAACTATGGTCAGCTGGCGACAGGTGACACAAACAGTCCGTACTTTCCAAAGAAATCCGAAGCTCTTTCCGATTTGAACACAGATAATGAACGCTCACTTTGTATTGCAAGTGGTCAACATCATTCAATATTTTCAACAGCAGATGGTAAAGTTTACAGTGCTGGTCGAGCAGATTATGGTCGATTAGGATTAGGTGAGGATGCCAGTCACCAATACCTGCCTGCCAAAGTAGCAGCATTAAACGACCATAAAGTACAGCAAGTTGCATGTGGAGAGGTGGTGAGCTTTGCTGTGACGGAGGAGGGCAAGCTATATTCCTGGGGTATGGGATCCTGTCTTCAGCTGGGGAGTGGGGATGATGAAGATGCAATGAGCCCAGTACTTGTTCAAGGGAAAAATCTTGTGGTTACTGAACATGATGTTTTAAATGCAGACGCAGGTGGCCAACATACTTTGATTCTTGCACGAAAAAAATCCTAGGTTTTGAGCTGAAATATACAAAAGCTAAAACAACTTTTAAAGGTGAAATATAAGGAATATTTTTAAAGACTAGTTTTACTAAAGTACAGATATAATATCCATTTCTATTAGACTAATTCAACCACAGAATGCTGCATTATATTTTGTTGTACTATTGTCATTGTTTCATAATTCTGTTAAGGTTCCTAAGACTAGACACTCATGTTCAGTAAGTGCTGAAGATGCATATTTTGTGAAGTTATCTATACATTTGAAACTTTGGTAAACTATTTACAAATGAATACAATCTGTACTGTTGAAGTCACTTTAGCACTGACAAACAAGCTTTGATAATGAAGTGTCTCCAATTCATGATATTGTAAAACATTTTAAGCAATCTTTCTTACAATAAAATGTTGTTTTATCATTGTGTGATCTCTGACTAGGACCATGGTAAATAAACTGCCTTTACTAATTTACTTACAGGGTTACCCCCCAGCATAGACTTTTTGACCAGACTATCTTTGAGTAGAGCTTGTTTTTTTATGGCAAGCTTGAACAACGCCTTTAAAGTTTGAACAAAGCCACACTTAAACAAACTACAATCTACATAAGCAAACTTTGACAGGCTAAAATGACACACACCAAAGCTTCGTTAACAACTTGAACATTTCATGGGAGGCATTTAATTCAAGTCAGCTCAAACGCAGCCTTCAAATCATATACATTACTCTTATAGGTTTGGCACATGAAAAGTTCAATTTTTGAAAACCAACCTCGGACTCAGTAACCGTATTTTTCGTTCAATTTCGTCTTTCCATCGCCACTTTGATCTACGATGCGAAAAACACTCGAAATTTAAAAAAAACTGTAGTTTCCTTGGCTAAATCAATTTTTATTTGATTGACATTTTTCTTACCCTCTGGTGGAATCCAACTGGCATAGTCTGGATCATTGCTTTCTTCCCATTGCGTTGGAGCAGTGTAAAATTTCTCCTTTTTAACAGCCTACAATGAAAAATGACTATTTTAGTAAAACCATTTTCCTAATAGCTTAGTAACGTTTATTCCTTGTGATCTCATTCGTCCAGCATTCCTACAGAATAGTTCAGATTAAATTACAGCTATCCAATTTTTAACTATGTATAACCACCTTTAAATTTTCCCTTCGTTTAGTCTTTTCTTTAAATTTTTTGCTAGATTCACCATTTCCAAGTTCACTTTTCATTTGAACCTCCTCACTTTTTGGTAATGAGACTTCTTTTTCTTCCGCCGCCTGAGCCACCGTTTCATCTTCACTAGATTTTGATATCTTCTTCGGTTTGGCAGTTCTTACGGGGAGATTAGGCATAGCAAAATCAGTGAATGATTCTGGCATTGTTTGTTTAATAGGAATATCTAATGGAGGTTGTTGAGCATTTGAGTTCTCTTGTTTACTGTTATTTTCAATTAATTCTGTCTTGTCGTCTTCGCTCTTATTTTCAACATCTACCATTGGAGAATCTGAAATATATTAGCACACATTTGCTTTGAAAAAACAACTTACTCATTAAAACGCTAGAATTATTTCACTCTTAAGCTGACCTGCTGATTCGCTTTTTTCAGTCTTCGTTTCATCACGATGACTGTCTATGACTTCTGTTTTAGCTGAACTGCTGTAAGAAAGACAATATGAACTGTTCCATACGAGGAAAGTACTTTACAATAGGTACAGCCACAATGAGGCAACATATTCAAAATATGTATTCCTCTAGTATACCAATACTTCTGCAGTGAAGATAAATCTGCTGGTTTTGTTAGAGCAACAAGTTTCTTTATTTTTTCTTCGTCCTGAAAAATTCATTTCAAAAATAGCCGTTGTTGTTCCGAATTCAATCACAAAAATTAAGATAAATATAACTTTGAATAAGCAGAGTTTACCTTTCTTAATTCCACAATTTTTCTTTTTAATTTCATTTTCGTTTGTTTGTCCATTCTCTCAGACATGGTGTTCATGAAATCTTCCAGACTATCACCGTTGTCAGCTTTTTCAGCGGCTGAATAGAACATACATTTTAATAACACGAAAGATGCATGTTAAAGAAACAGATGACTACTTTTGCACTCATGAGAAATATTTCTCACCAGTGGTGCTTGTGCATCTTAATCAAAAAAGCAGTTAGTGCACTACCTTCTGCGTCTTGGATTCGTTTCACCAACACTTGAATTTCATTTTCAATTTCTTTAAGCTTTTTTGACTAACAATTACAAGAAATCAAAACTTCAATAAATTTGGAATTATAAACAATTTACTAATAGACATACTGATAGTTACAAAAGGAAAAAAACAAATTACCAATGTTTCATGCGTTTCTACTTCTGATTTTTCTTTTCCAGCTTTTTTCATTCTTTTCAACCTTTTCTTTTCAACTAAAACATGTTAATATTTGCTCATAGTAAATTTTGTTCAGTTGCACACTGGAGAGGAAGCATTCAGGATACAATCATATCATTACTAATAACTAAACACACTAGTTCCTGTTCTGTCAAGAAAGTTGTCTTCATCGCTTTCATAAAAATCATCAGCTTCCAAATTTCTCTCGCGTTTCTTACGACTTTCTAAAGATCAAAATTATACAACTACTCACGATGTTAAAAAATTAGAGTTTACATGCTTCTCAAGCAGGAAACAAAACTTAGATTTGAAAATATATCTTCTATCAAACCAACCATGCGATGATTGTCGCAATAATCCATAGGCATCTAACATTTTGCAGGCTTCATTTGCACACTCGCGCACAGCTTCTCTCTTGCGTCCAGTGACAGAAGCTTCCGCATAGACTGCCGAACCATTTGGGCCGTCAACTGGTAACCTAAACAGGCAAATAAAAATTCAGAAAGTAAGATCATGCAAAGGACAATAATTGTCGAAGTTAAAACTGTTAGTATTCATTAACATGACTCCAAATTTCAATAAAAATTACTGTTTGCTATGTAAAGAGTGTCAACGGGATAATACCAACTGACCTTACTTTGCAATGATATACTCGAGCATGGCCAGGTCCTGTTTCATCCACTAAATACTCAAGTTCCAAACCTACATTGAAACAAAGCAGTCAATCAAAATGTAGCCCATACCGTAAACTTCCGAATATAAGCCCTGGGCTTATATACTTTCGTAAGCAATTTTTGATAGGCTTATACAAGGGGGGGCTTATGTACGGGTAGGCTTATGCATGGACGATCTTTTGTGTTAGTAATAAACAAGTCAAACTTTAATTTAAATTATTTTTTTATTTAAATTTAAATTTAATTTTAATTTAAATTTAAATTTAATTTAAAACATTTAAATACATCACTTGTTTAGTTGTGGCTATTTGGAATTCTTTGAGTGGGTTACGCGGTTATGTAGTGGCACTGGTAGTGGGCTACTGGGCTTATATTCGGGTGGGGGGCTTATACTTGGAATGACGTGAATATTAGTACTTGTGGTGGGGTTGTACATGGGGGGGCTTATATTGGGGATGAGGTGAGTGTTAGTACTTGCAGTGGGCTTATACACGGGGGGGGGGCTTATATTCGGGGGGACTTATAATCGGAGGTTTACGGTACTTAAACCAACAACACAGACAAACATCAATGTTTGACAAATACAGTTCCAAACAATTAACTTCTCTCCACAAACCACTTCTTCAACACTGAAATTTGGCTCTGTCTATTTAAAGTTTGTATTATATGACATACCCTCTCTCTCATAATATCCTCTAAGAGTCTTTTTAGGATCCTTGAATTCCACACCAGAATATAACTCTTGAAATTTCTCAGAGTCAATCTGTTCTTCTTCAGCATCTTCTCCTGTGTTACAATTTTAAAGTAAACAAAATAAAATCAATAAAAACAAAAAAAAATAGTAAACTCTGTACTTATATTTGTACAGGCCTGTCAGAATGAAATCTATAGTAGGGGGCCTCTACCTGTCTCTACCCTGGTATATTTCTAGACAGAATGTCTGTCTATTATATACAGAAAGAATTTCTGAATGTCATGCACTTCCCTTCGTTAATTATTTTTTAAAGTTTCTGCTTCTTGTTACTAATCAGGAGATTCATTGGGGGCAGGGCATAGCCCCCCCTGCTTGTAATTTGTAATGGACATAATTCATTAAACTAAACTAAAATAAAGTAATAGTCACAATGTTTCTTGATCTGAAACTCTGATACTAATTAACAAAACAATGGGCTAGGGTGACTGTAGTTTTTTTTTCTTACCAAATCCCCAGTCTATGCCTTCACTTGCTTCAGTTTTACTCTCAACTTTTTTTAAGCTATCATACTCTTCATCTGTAAATATTTGGCCAACTTTAACTTTTGTTTCATTTTCTGTCGTGGTTTCTTGAGGCATTATTTCATTATTCTCTTCTTCTTCTTCAGATAATGGACCCTTTAATCAACAATTAATCCATTTAAACTCAATGCTCTCAGTGAGCCTTAAATTTGTTATAACAGAAGCAGCTAATACATGTGAGATCATTTTGCTGCTCATACAAACACACTGAACAGTTTGTATAGTACAGTAAGTATTTTCAGTTTCGCTAAAAGAAACCTATACTAAACTTTGTATCTTTGCCCCAAATTGTACTTTCCAATCTAGCAAGACTTAAAACAAGGGTAATTTAACATTTTTTCCAGCCAAATAGAAAACGCTGAAAAACCAACCTGTAATATAAACAATCGAGAACTTCCTCCAAACTTAATAACATACCCTACTTTAAGTCGATAGTAAGTCTTTGGTTTAATTTTACTTTTGTTGACAATGGTTCCGTGTGTACTGCCGAGATCATAAAGATAAAATCCACTTAAAGTTTTGTCTCCCTCCGTCTTGCCTCGGTATTGAACCAATGCATGATATCGGGATATAGATGGATGCTCTAAAACAACATCACACATTGGCAACCTACCAAACACATGATATGCTTTATCATTCAAGTTCAAAGTGGAAATTATACATCCATTTTTTAAAACTTCCAAGTTGAAGTCTGGCTCAGCAGGAGGAGTAGCACTCCACCAAGGAGCCTTATAACGTAGTTCAGGTGCTTTTTCTTTTGTTTCTACATTAACTGGTTCCTTTACTTTTGAGTTTTTTTGCACAATATTTGGTACTTTAAAAGACGAACTGTTTTCCGAACTTATATCTTTCGAATTCTGTTCATTTGTTTCTTCTACACTGTCTGAAGCCGAAGACTCTTCAGCTTTCTTCTCTAGAGCTTCACTTCCATCAACATCGCTTCCTTTTTGGGCGTTTTTAATGCAATTTTTAGGAGATTCTTTTACGCACTCCTGTTCAAAATTTTCCGCCATCTTGAATAAAGATGAACACTTCGAAGAAAACTTCATGTAATAAGTATTTACCATGTTTTGAATGTTCTATATGCGTTCCAGTTTTTTATAGAGATCAAAATCTTTTTATGAACATATTCCAGTGTTTATAAGAGATCAAATTCGGTAGCATACTCCAGTGCTTAAAGGAGATCTGCTTTTCGAAAAACAAAAACTAAAATTCAACATGGCAGACGCACATGAGGAGTTTGCCGAAAAGCAAGATAAGATTTCACTATATTTAAGCAATAACGAAGTATTTGTTTGGGATAAAAATGCAGTAATGAAACTTCGTAAAGAATACCGTATTGTAGGATCTTTAGTGGGCTCTCTGCCTAGTAAACCTAGACAGAATTTAGTGTTTTCCCTTCCCTTGGTTTTGCTACCAGAAGAAGCCAGGCTACTAGTAGATAAGAGTATTGCAAGAATTGTAGTAAGCGATATTAGAGAAAGCGAAGAAACAATTGAGAAATTTCGTAATGAAAGAAAAGCTAGCATGCAACAACAGATAGAAAGGCTAAAAGAACTAAAACAACAAAAACTTGAAAGTTTCGCTGAAATTATTGAGGAAGGAAGAGAGAAAACAAATCGAAAAAGAAAAAGATGCTCGAAAAATACCCCTAACAGAAAACTAGCACGTACGGAAAATGAGCCAAGTTGTGCTGAACCAATTTTGGATCAAGTTAACAAGGATGATTCCAGTCCAATGCAGGTTGCAAAAGATGATGGTTTAACATTGAGAGACAATTATACTTCAACTGACGACATTCCTCGGTCAGCACAACAAATTATAGCATCAACAGAAGAGAACCAAACATCACTAAAAGATATTTGTACATCATCAGACGATGGAGCAAGTCTTGAAGACGCTACCCTCGTTTGTATCAACACACAAGCGCTAAAGGGAATTTCAAGAACTAAGGACATAGATTGGAAATTTCCTGGAACTGAGATTGAGCGTGCTCGTTGCACAGTTTTTACAGATTTATGGGAGAAAGGATATTTCATTAGCGATGGCAATAAGTTTGGTGGGGATTATTTAGTTTACCCAGGGGATCCTATGAGATATCACTCACATTTTATTGTGAAGATTGTACCTTTGGAACAAAAGCTTTCAGGCTTAGATTTAATAACTTTTGGTCGCCTAGGCTCCACTGTCAAGAAGACCAGTGTACTAGCATCAGTTAACTCGATGGGTGAAGTTTTATACACATCAGTTCAATGGTCTGGTTTCCCATAAATTTTACATTAAAATGGTGTTAAATTATTTCATGAAACATTTGTAGTGAATTGTTGCTGTCATTATAAAACCCTGTCTTTTATTTTGAGGCTATGGTATCAATGTTTTAGCTTGTTTCCACTGTTGGTAATACTATGAAAGCCCATTAATCCAATGCCTCTCCATCCATTGACACATTCTAGGGGAAAAAAGACTACATGAGTCAACTCCTCTCTGCTAATGCACTTTCTCTGCATAAACTGCCAAATTAACAACCACTGTGTTCAACCTGTGTTGTATCGGATGCAGATTTCGACGTTGATGCAAGGCTTGTCATCAACATCCTAAAAGCATCAGGTGGTAGAGTTTGCTGAAATACTTGAAGGAGCTGCTGAGGTTGACCGCTGATGGTAATTGCATTTGTTAAATGTTTCACACTTGCTTCAAAATCCCCTAAACATAACAAAACGGTAAGCAGCAATCCCTCTCTTACTGTACGATACGAAAGAATGAAATTGTCTCGTGTTGTTTTTGACAAACCTTTTGCAAGCAATTCTTCTCCTTTTTGAATTTCATCGAAAAAGAATTTCTGTAGGGCAGCTTGGTCATTACGATCTGGCATTCGAGACTGAAAGATACATGATGTTCAACAAGAGATCTTGGCAAGTTAGCCTAGTCTGTTTCTCAAGCAAATTTGATAAGTATAGACACAAGTTACAAGGCATGCTTTCAACATGGCAATGTCGATTCCCAAAAATTCTGACGCTATCTTGCAACGCTTTATACCTGAAGATCATTCATCTCGGCAGTTTCTTTCGCTTGCTTTGCTTTCAATCTCCCTAGAAATTTATCATTTTCTTCAAAACTGCTAATCTTTTCAGTGATATATTTCTAACTGATGGCACTCAATATACCATCAAATTGGGCAATTCATGAACTAAGTTTAATACACACAGAAACAGGAGCAGAAGCACATGGGTATAGTGCTGGGTAAATCAACTTGAAATACTCACTCTCTCTAAGTTTTTCCTTAAAAAGCGGATCACTCCGGCGTTTTCTGTCAAAGTATATACAGTACCCAATAAAGGCCGTTCCTAAAGCACCTGCAATGCCTATGACAACTTTCGTATTCATACTCAGCGGCAAAAACTGAACCTCATGCACATCCACTCCTTGTGTAACCAACATGGAACTTTAAAAAGAACGTTCTCTAGAAGAAGGGACTGGAACTAGTACAAAACGTCCACTTTTTGGTAAAATTCTTAAATTCCATTAAAACTTCAGGAAAATTCTATGAAAGTTAAGGAATTTGATGAATTCTAACTCATGAAAATTGAGAAATTTTGGATAAAAAGAATGGAGACAATATTCCTTTGAGAATTAAGGAAGCTGAGGGAAGCAAATTTTGATCAACTAGTTTGGTCGACGTTTAATATTCTAATTGTTCAAATTATATCACAATAATTTCAATTAAAATGACCAGCTTGGCCATTGCATCAGTATTACGGCGAATAAATGATGCTTGCTTTAAACGACATCCATTGCTAACAAATGTCACATTGTCCTGTTGCCTGACAGGTACTTCAGACTACGTTGCCCAGAAGTTTCTTCAAAGTTATGAAAAGTTAGACAAACAAAGGACACGACATATGATCACCTATGGGTTTACCACTGCACCACTCTGGCATCTCTGGTACAATATGGTAGATCGATATATAAAAGCTTCAAAAACATGGTTAAAAGTTGTTCTGGATCAAACTACAGTCACACCATTGGACTATATTGGTTTCTTTGCAGTATTTAACTACTTCAGAGGGGATACAGTCGAGGAATGTATATCAGAATTACGCAGAGTCTATTTTAAAGCAATAATACCAGACACTATATTTTGGCCATCTGTGACATTCTTAGGCTATCGTTGGATACCATTGCGTTATCGATTTGTCTATTTTGAATTTTTGGGAGTGGTTTGGGACACATTTTTGTCTTACTTGAAGTATGCTGACAAAGAAAACAGCCAACTTAAATTGGTAGCCACTGACCTAAATTTTGAACAGGACAATACAATTCCCTTAAGTAGCTATGATAGACATCAATATTATGATAATGAATTAGATTTTCCTTGTATTGGTACTTGTATAGAATAAACTTTGTTACAAATTAACTGTTTGGTGTTTTGCTTCAACCAATGATTGTGCTAACCTATTGAGTAGCAATTAGCAAGGCATGTGTGCTTGTGCACTCTATATTGCTATTGAATGAGTTGAAACAAATGGCTTGAGCTATGAAAAATACAAGACTACAAAGCACTGCAACAAATGTCAGAAAAAGTTTAAAACTGTTGATTAATAAATGTATTTTACAAAATAAAAATATCCTATTTATCAACTATACATTTAACATTGTTGGACAATATTTTGTATTTGTTCAACATGGCCAACTTTGAATGTCAGTAGTCAAACCAACAAAATAATGTCATGCGTAAGTCAAGAAAAATTACCAAATTCTAGCATCATGATAAAGCTCCTTTTGTACAGTACAATTGATACACTGTCTTGCTAACTGATGGACCGATTTTCCTGTAGAAGAGGCAAATTTCAAAATACTTGAATTATGCTTATGTGGTTTTCAAAAAATCAAGTCATAACTTGTTTATCAGGTTTATTATACACTAGGAAACAGGTTGATCAAGTTATAACAAACTTGTTTAAAAGGTTTACTATACCCTTTGAAACAGGTCAATCAAATTACCTTCGTGTTTTTCCAAACTTTATGTCAGAAAGCAAGTTTTCTTTCTCCTTGTTTGTTGTCAAATTTTCATAGGCGTCTAACAAACTAAAAATCGAATTTAGAGTGCCCATTATATTATTTCCTTTTGTCTAATCACTTCAACGTGGAAAGATCCTGAAAAAGCTTACTCTCTTAACGTTGGATAATGCTCCAAAATACCAACAACTTTCTCTGCTGCAACGCCGGGAATTTGCAACAACTGTTTACCAAATAGTTCTCCCACAGTCAAAACCTGGATGACAACAGCAGTTAGGAAACACAACTATACCACGGTATAAATAAAAGCACCACTATGTATGTAGTATTGTATAGAAAACAAATCTACCCTGTTTTTAACAGAAATATCATTAAGCTCGTTGAAAGTCATTAGAAATGTATTCACTTCTTCATTCTCAACAAACGCCATGTCATCTTTCTTGATTGCTTTTAACGTTTGGTTCTGCGTAAAATGAAATACTTTAAACTAGCTATTTTCTATCCATCTCTTTGTTCATATTTATGAAAACTTGTGCTCGGTGAAGACACATATAGTCATTAAAGATATTGTTTGGAGACTTGACCAAAGTCTTCTGTCTATCTTATTGTTTATATTTATGAAACCCGTGCACGGTGAAGACATAGCAATTGGAGATATGATTAGGACAGATTAAGAAAGTCGACCAAAGACTTCGTTGAAAACAAAGTTATTGGAAACACACTTTAGATAATTTATCCACGTCTTGGTAAAATGTTTCCTCCAAAATCGTGATTACAGGAATAACGAATGGTTTTCCGTGTTGGATAGCGTCATCCATGCACGCGGGATGTTGCGAGACTTATGAAAAGCTTAAAATACACGAGCCGCAAGCGAGTGTTGTTTTACGCTTTCCAAAGCTTAAAAAAGTAAAGGAAACGGAAAAAAGTAAACAACTATTAGTCCAAACGGGGAGAAGTTAACAAAACTTCGTGAGAAAGCTTTCTCAGTCATAAAATAACTAAGACGAAGCCTTCGTTCTCGGGCTTTATCTCTTCCATACAAACCTCGTATACAGTTTGTAAATATCTTGTCATCAATGTCAGATACGCAGCAGACGCCTTAATATCTCGTGTCCGTTTCACGAAAAATTCTTGACCAATCTGTAACAATAACAACAAATAATGTCATGTATCATTATGACTAATCAATGTTATATATTGTATATTGTTGTATACCTGCGTGTTGATCATTGCTTGTTCTAAAGTTTGAACAGGCATTGACATGAAATTCATTGAACCAAAATCTTCAACAAGATAAACAGGGTGTCTTAAACCAGAATTCAACAATCGAAACTGTGTAAAACATGAGAGCAATATGTTTGAGAAGCTAAAAGCAACAAGACACATATTATAAATGATATTTTATTGGGAACAAACTAGAGAAAACATCAGAACAACTTTCACAACAGACTACATCTTATAGTACAAATATTCGATAAACCATCTCCTTGTAGCAATAGAGTCGATGAATAAACACTTAAAATCTACACAATTCCGCCAATGTTATTTAGTAGACACTTAGTTATTCCTCAGCAAATTATCTCATGCAATAATCTAAACGCACTCAGAGACTTCACACCTCCGCCATTTCTATTTAGTAGACCACTCATCACTTGTCATAAATTGAAATTAAATTCAGATTGCATTTAAATATCATCTAACCTTCTGTTCCTTAAATCTTCCATCTTTTATACTGCTACATAAATCGTCCATGCGCTTTCTCTCAACAATGTAATCAAGCACCAATTCTCGTCTTTCCGGTAATACAAGTTGACCTAAGTTGATAATCAAAACGAAAGTTATAATGTTTATGAGTTCACGAATAAGTCCGAACATATCAGAGTTTATAGTTTATATTTATTTTTCAGTGTTTGCTGACCGGGAATCGGTGATGTTTTTTCTCGAGCGATCCACAGAAAATCTCCAACATTTAATTTTCTCACGTCAAAACATATTCCTGGATAAGAATAATCTTTAGTCAAAAATAGTCCAATTTTTTTTTATGGTCTAAATTTTCTATACAAACCATTCTTTCGAAGCTCTTTAACCATCTCCTCTTTGCGAACTGTTTTTGATCTGAAATTTCAACGTTATCAGTAGTCTGGCGAATCTATACTTGTTGCAAATACTGTAGCCTTCCTCTGATCAGAAACAAAAACTAACCCGCCAGTCGTTTCGACGAAGTCAACACACAAGATGATCTCAAAAGAACCTAATACGAAAAAACTACTATTTTGTAATTCAGTATTCATCCTGCAACATATAAATATTCAACAGATTTTCGGGCACGCAAACTTACCATAGAAAAATTTATCTTAACTTCAGAAAAAATCACAACTTTACCTGTTTTTAGTTCATACTCTGGGATGACTATTTTTTCAACTTTATTTGGCTCATCACTGAGAAAAATAGCATAACAGTTAGAGATATTAACAAAAGACAACTATGCTATCATTTTACCAAACGTATAACCAATACATTTGACGATACGACGTGCAGTCATGAATAGAATCACAAAGCTGACCTCTCTATTACGCGAACGATATCTTCAGAAACGACGCGTTCACTTGTAGAAGGAATGCTCGCTTGATTTTCTCGAAGTTTTTCTGGAACTAGTCTACAATTAGTTGGTAGTTTAGGTTGATTAGGCTGAGTTGAAAGTTTTGGTGCATTTGATTCTTCACTTGCACGCTGCTTTGCTTGAATATCCTGTTTCGTAACTTGTCTCTTTTCTTGTTTTGTTTGTTTTGATATTTTGGTTTGGGATGACTGTTTTTTATCCAGTAACTCTCCTTGATTCAACTCATTTGCCATTGAAACGCTTGTTTGAAAAAGAACGTTTGAGGATATTGCCTTCACACCGTAATCAGGTTTTCCAGAAGACACTACCGCTGTTTGGCTGATATCTGTTATTGATATTACTTCGGGAATTCTCACTGAAACAGAAGCAGCTGTTTTTGTTGATTCAATGGAATCATTTCTCGGCACAGTAAGTCTTTCAAACAATGGTCTCATAAACATTTCTTCATCGCTATCATCTGATGAAGCAGACAAGCTATTGCCAATTGATCTTTTCTTCACAGACGTTTCACTCAATGCTCTTTGCTCCTCAAAACTCTGACTGTCGATGTACACAAATACATGGTCATCTTTACCCTGCCTAAAAGTATATACCAAATTGTTCCTGACACTGCATTACCAGAAAAGTTCATATGATCCAAAAACGAACAGAGAAAAACACAAGGAAAAGGACGTCAAATTCTATTTTGAGTTCTGAGAGTTACATGTCGAAGGTGTGAGCAAAAGAAAAAGTGACAAGTGTTTTACTTTTGTCTAACGCCTCAAAGTATTGCTTATCAAAGTGAAACCATTGCATCTTAATGATGAATAAAAGTGATCTTCATGCTATACCTGGAATGGTCTTGTTTGTATTTAATGTCTGTTTTATCCAACTCAGATTGTTTACACTTGACCAAATACCCGAAGGATATATCATCTTGAGAAAAAAACTCACAACTTTCAATAATCTTTTTGTTTAAAAAAACAACACGATCACGCATGAATGGTACAGAAACTAATTACTGTTGCTAACGAAATATATTCTGTACCGTCAACGATTACTGCCGCTTTATCTTGATGTTCAACACATTTACCGTCACTACCAACGTACCAAAACCTCAAAGAGCTGGATAAAAAAAAAACACACCAAACACCACAATATAGCAATGCAGCTAACTCAAAAGAAATTATCTTCCAAGCTATTGTCGGCGATGAATAAAGAAAATGATTGATAATAGAGTTAGTTGAACATTGCTGATGAAATACGGTTGTGAAAAGCAGACTTTACTGTATGGGTGGATTCAAATGCTTTCAATAATACTCTGCTCACCCTAAATAAAAAGATTTGGCTTCAGTGCCAGACGTTTTGTATCTGTATGCTGCTAGGAAGTCTTTCGATGGTTTACCATACAACGACTTAGATGAAGTCTCACACTCATGAGAGTTGCTATTTACTTGAGATGTGCTAACAGGGCTGAGGGTCGTTCGAGATTTAGCTGTGGGTGGAGTGGCGAATGCAGTAGGTGTCCTTGGTTTAGGGGCAGCTCGTGATGTTGGTGTGGAAGGGGGAGAAAATTGAGGAACATTGCAAGGTGACCTTGTGTTCGCATTATGACTAGCTGTAGCTGTTGTTAATTTGTCAGCAAGAACGTACCCTGAGTCTGTTAAAGAAAATCTGAAAGCAAAATAGCAAGCTGAAGGCAAATGTCCATTTTATAGAACCATCCACAGGATCAGAATAGACAGAAAGCTTCTTTTGTATTCTGCCTATGGATCGAAACTATTAACTTTAAGACAAAGGAAAGTTTCCCGTTCGTTCCTGAGATCAATTTTGATGAGTGAAAACCAAACTTAAACAACTATATTTGTTACTAATTCTCTTCCAGTTCGCCTCACCACGACCCAGTGAACTCCACAGAGACTGGAACGATAATCCCATATGCAAGATCTTATGTTTGGATGAAACGTAATTGACGCAGATTTTACGGTAAACCAAAACATGTTTTACTGCAAAACCTGGCCTGTTTAACACTTACTTACATCAAAATCTCGGAGGGTAACATTTTTGTTTTCGCCAAAATGACAAAATTTGAATGCGACGATGCGATGCTTTTTTTTTAACTCCGAAAAATACCAATTTGTGTAGCCTTCCACAGCTCCGAAACTTGCTTTATACTGAGGTCCAGATACTAGTGTATGAATTTTCCCCTTAATCCTGATGTACTGGTTAAACTTTTTAACACACGCTGAAAAACTGGAGTATTTTGCCATGTACTTACACGTTGGCTTTCAATATGTCTTCAAGGATGGTGGCGAAGTTATCGTACCAGTATTTACTGTATTCCTCTCTAGCTACTATTTATGTTTTACGAAAATCAATTGTTATTCTCCTAAGTTGTTTAGGCCAAAAAAAAATATGTGGGTTTCCTATTTCTCTTTGAAAAAGATTAGGTGGGGTAGGTCGGATTTTTTTTTTTTTGAGAAACTTTTTTCCCAGAGCTCATGAATATATAGCATTACAGTTCTAAGGAAACAGCACAATGCTTGAACTGCGTTTCATTTTTCATGACCTAATATAATTTAGCTTTTATGCAAAACTTTAAAATCTGATATGAAATTGTTGAAATGTCTTCAAATGAGATTGCATGTAAGCTGATTCATACAAGTGTTTTCCATAAAAAAATTGGGGTCGTAAATTTAGGTGCCCAAAAGTCAGGTAGGGTCGGGAAACCGGAAACCCATGTATTTTTTCTTGGCCTTATCCTACTCCACCCTGTCAACCTCCCTGAGGGAGGAAAGTAAGAGTACCCTGAGAAAAGGCTCAACTTAGAAAAACAGTTCTACCATACCTTGCCGGACTACCAGATTTAGAAACCAATCCTTTCTTGATCAAAGTTGACATAGACGACCAGGCAGTGTAATATGAATCTGGTTCAGGCTAAAGACGTTTAAACACAACTTCATATATCTTAGTATGCAAAGCAGGTGTTATATATTAGCAAGCATAAATGCTGCTAGGAACTCCTTTGAGCCAAAAGTGGTTATTTTGACTGCACGCCTTATAAAACTATATACATAGTTTGCAAAGTTTGCAGGGCTAAATTTTCCATATTTCACAGCATTTTGCATCCAAACTTTGCAATTTTCCTTATTTTAGGAAGCCCTTTTTAAGGATTTTGTTCCCTCTTGTCTAGATTAAAATTTAGTTGATTCCATGAAAAATCCATGAAAACACTGTTCCAATGATAATGGAATTGGTATGTATGAAAATAGTACCAAGTCAATCTATGTACTGTGAACAGAACGTTTGACACTTACAACTGTAAATGAGGTTTCTGAGTGTGGTTGAGCTTGTTCTTGTAATTCTTTCTTTGTCAAATAACCCTTATAGCCAATTCTCTGTATTTCAAAACATGTACATACAATTTGAAGACGATTATGATTTGGGCATATACAAATTGAAATTCTGGAGAACTTCAGGGAAAAGTGTAAGGGCTACCATGACAGTTTTTAAACCACATCCCACCAAAATCATAAAATTCAAATACATTGAATAGTGTTTCTACAATCCGACAATAATGTTTTTGGCAAATATATCGATTACTAATGACTGGGCAAAAGTAATGGCACTGTTTGGGAGACAATTGGAAATTCCAAAAAATTTCAGAACCTGGGGACCCTTTTGTTGATAACATCAAATTTTCGAATGTTTTACATGTTTCACAGTTAAAAATTACTTTTCTGGTGCAAGTATATCGATTGGTAATGTCTGGGGCAAATTTCCAATGGTTTAGGTCAATTTTATTACCTCACTGGCTCTC
This sequence comes from Phenganax subtilis, assembly GCA_025434845.1. NCBI lineage: Eukaryota > Metazoa > Cnidaria > Anthozoa > Malacalcyonacea > Clavulariidae > Phenganax > Phenganax subtilis. Next base: position 34,977 of record JAOBYK010708663.1, read on the forward strand.
AAGAGTGTGATAAGAATTGCATAAGGACCACTTCTGTATACTGGAATGTACTCTTTGGGACTTGACTTGCGCTTCTAAGAATTAAGATGATACACATCACAAGTAAGCAAATTTATTTTAATAGTGATGCCCCGATATCCATATCGGCGTATCGGCACTAAAATAAAAATATTGGTATCGGTATATTTGTTGTTGATATTACTGATATTTAACTGGCCCCTCAAAAGGCTGAAATGTGATTGTTTATTGGAAATAATTTTGAAATGTCTTAAATTCTGCTATGGCCTTTTGGCGAACTGGTAGATCTGAGAACTAGAATTTGACTGTTATTTTAAAACCATATTAACTTTAATGAGTATTAATGATCAGGTATACTAGTGGTATATTCTTATGATATCACATTTCAGTTTTGTGAAATGGAGTAGACTATTGGTATTGGTATCGGCAAAATATCGGCCTTGTAATATCGGTTATCGGAATATCGGTGCTTCACTATATTTTAACACAATTGCTTCTACTAAATCTTGTACCTTTTTGGGTTTTGGTTCCAGAGTATTAGTCAGTGAAATAGTCACAGTGTTAGGTGAAGTTGGAAGGATGTTTTGTGGTGGTGGTGGTGGAACTTTCATGTCTGTGAAGCCAACATCAATAATATCACTGTCTCCTTGATCTATTACTACTGATAAGATTAAAGAAAAAAACTTAATCATGTATTATTAAACTTAATTATGCATTGATCAAATCGAAGGTGTAACATCCCCCGGGCAAGGGTTGGGCATTTAATGATGTTTATATTCCCCGGGGGCAGGTATTGGTATAAGTATAAACTGTTTATATGTGGGGTATTTGACTCCCTTTGTGGTAGGGTACGGGATTTGAGCAGCTTTTTACGCTCGAGCAGTTTTAATATAGTTGTTAAACCATCACAACATTTTTTTGCCTATTGTGGTATTTTCCTAAAGAGTCGCCCGACTATAAAAAACAATTTCTGCCCAAAAATATGTCTATCAAAATCAAACTTGAAATTAGTAAGCATGGAGCATTTCACTAGCCATTGGACTCGAGACATACAGCATTTGAATATCAGTTTTAGTCCGTGGGTTGCAGATTTAACCGGCAAAATCTTTTAAGTCAATTGCTCCGGGGGGGGGGGGGTATGTTGCACTTTCGATTTTATCAGAGGCAACTGAAAAGTGCAAATCGTTACCATTATTTTGAAGGCGACGATGTTTCTCCAATTCTTCATCCAGTCGCTTCGAGATACTTGGACCTGAAAATTAGTGAATAGTGTTGCTATACAATTTTAAAGTACCAGCATTGTGAATTTCCTTAAGTCGAAAAAGGCATTCACATATTTATAAGAAAAGATTTTTAAAATTTTACCTATACCATCCAGTATGGTTGCTTCCTTTCCACTTTCCAGAGGCAACGGATATTTCTTCAAAGAAGTGATTGCCTAGACGGTGGTTAACTTGCAGTTATTGGTATTTATTCTTGTCATTTTACGTGCACTAATCTTGTATGTATTGAAAATACATCAATTAAGTGAGAGTATGTTTGATTTATTTGCTTTTACAAGACTACAAACTTCTAAATCTGGCTCAAACACTGGTCTCAAACCACCCAAATTACATCCAATAACGCTCCTACCTTTGAATAAACATACTCTAATTTCGATTCTTTCGCTATTGCTTCGTCTCTCCAGCGTTCTAGCCATTTAAGAAACAGCGGGTTTGGGCATTCTTTTATTGGTTTTCTCTTTCTCGCAGCTTTTGCCCGCTTCCCGTCCATTTTAAAAGAAAGAACATGTGCTTTTCACATCTCTTCTCGTTTCAAGATTTGAATTTGACACCATTTTATATTTTCACCCGGTTCATCTTTAAACAATAAAACGCTTCTTCTTAAAGCAGAAAAATTTTGCGCCTGGGTACCAAAGTACCATGTACCATGAACCATATCAGCAGAATGCCTTGATGCTTCAATGTTTGCAAGCATTTCACGCAAAGTCTTGTATGTCCTCGGAAGGGTGACACATGCTGGTTGTGTGTTGTATGTCTTCACAAAATATGTTGCTCAACCCACCATGGTAAGGTAGAGTGTGGTACAATTCCCCTGGATAAGTAAAATCGACTGATGTTAACCAGAATAGGCTGGATAAATAGGGTGATTTGCTATTCAATGGACAATGGCTACATCAAAAATTTTCATTATAGTGTATTGGACAGTCTATGAGACCAACAATCAACTCAACCTCCAGGAATGATATAGTTCTGATTGAGCATTTGACAACTATTCAAAAGTAAGCAACCTAATTGGTTCAATCCTGACAACCTGTGCCAGTCAATTATACTCTCTCATTGTTGACCACCTTTTTAGAAACGACATTGTCATTCTACGTTCTCCACGTGATCCGGATATCTCAATATGTAAACGAATTACAGCAATGGTGAGACATACAAGTGTTCTTGTACTAAACATTATTACCATTTTTTGGCACAGTAGGTTGAAGAGTTTTGCATGCCTTTCACAATATAACTCAATTTTTCTAAAAAGGTCCATAATTTTAGGAGGGAGAGAAGATTACAACTTGCAAGTATTATACTGATGAAGACACTGATGAAAAACCACTTAGGGTTCGTTGTACAAAAATATGGAACTTCAAGAAGCAAAATATAGTTGTAGCTAATCTTGCAAAGAGTAGGTGCCGCATATGAAATACTGAAGTGGTAATGTGTATATGTTGTACTTGTAGGTTCCTGTTGGGCATGTATGGTTGTCTGGGGATAATGTAGATAACTCAGTGGATTCCAGGACTTATGGACCAGTGCCTCAGGGACTAATACTTGGTAGAGTCTGTTTTAAAGTAAGTTAACGAATGAAGCCTGTAGGCAGTCTCAAATTTTTTTATAGCCTGGGGACTGAAAATGTCATTTTCCGAGTTCGTGCTTCTTTGTTCAACAAGAAAAATTGCAGGCTCAGAAAATAAGATACACTGTTTCAAAGCATTGAACTGAATATATCACTGGGATGTGCATGCTTACCTCAAGACAGCCTTCCAGTAATATGCTCAGTTCAACAATACAAAATTGCTGCAAGCAGGCTAACGCAAAGTTCATGGCCATTAAAAAGATGACAAAAAATTATGTGGATTTAACTACATTTTCATATTAAATTCATTAACCTAATACTGCTGTAAAGATTCACTGCTCATTAACTCATATGACATATTTTATATAGTTGTATCCATTTTCTGAATTTGGTCCAATCAATTGAAGAGTGAAACGCTGAACATAAATTGAACTCGTCAAGGAAAATGCATTCGCTGTTCACTGTGCATGAAAGCAACCAAACTCATCAAGAAACTGGGAAATATTCAGTCAATAAATAAGACCAATTCTTTGAGTTATCACGTTTACAAAGTTACTAATTTTACCACTATCCCTTACACCCTGAAAATGTATACATAAAAACTTATGATAATATAGCTACATCAAACATAATATGAATGTTTCTAACAAAGATGCTGAATAAATGCCATTTTTAATGGTAAATAGAAATTATAGAATTTGTTTGAGGCAGTTAATATTTCAATTGAGTTTAGTTGAACAATAGCCTGCAAACTGGCTGGGGCTGGTTGTTCGTATGCCGTTTAGCTGAAACGGTGTATAAGTTCAAAACATAGATCATATTTATGTCTACCTTGAACAACGAAATTGAAAGTTTTTCTACTGACTACAATAATTATGTACATGTATTTACTCATTGTTTTATTACATAACATTTAATTTTAAAAGCTTAGAAGAAGTGTGGGAGTGTTTTTGAATTCTGACTTCTCCACCGTTTAAGCTAAACAATGTACGAACAACCGGCCCCTGGACAATAGCACCTCACCCTAACCAAAAAGATCATCACCAAGAGCCTGTATGCAGGCTACACTTCAGGACAGTTCTTTACACAACATAATTTCACTACATGAGAACGAGACCCAACAGCCTGATTGCAAATTTTTTCATTAGTTGACTGCCAAAATTTTGTTTGCAATAAACATGTGCCTTATGAAGACATTTTAATGAAAGTCATAATTTAATCATAGAACTTTCACCATTCCCCAGTTTTGAGACTAACTGCTATTACTGTAATGATACCTTTCACTCCAGCTAGAAACAAAGGTCATCGGCGACGAGAGTATTTCATCCCCAGGATATCTCCAGCTTCGTTCATGGCGTTAATAGCCTTCAAAAATATAAGGAAAGTGTAAAACATTGAGCTAAGGCTAATTGAATCTGATATCATCCTCCTACCCAAGGCTTTTTGAGCTTAAGAATCCATCATTATTGATGTCTCACCTTGTCTAGTTGTTCCCTGGTGTGAGCTGCAGAAATACAAAACCTAGCCCGTGATTCAAGGATACTTGTAGCTGGAAATCCCACAACAACACCTGCTACCCCTCTCTTTAACAACTCCCGACTCAGAGCACTATCAAAAGAATGAACTTTTCACATATCAAAATTCATAGGCAATGTTCTCTGATCCATTGTTAGTGAAGCATAATGAAGACACTAATTTCACACAAGGGATATACCAAAACTGACCTTATTTTTCCAGGCAGGAAAATTAACACTGGAACAATCACAGAATCAGCATGACCATATACAATAAAACCAGCTTTCTTCAAAGACTCTCTGAAATACCTAAAAGTAAAGAAAAACATAACAAAATGCTAAATTTTATTCATGAAATTGCCATAAAATTATCTTTAGTTTGTTTAGAGCAAAATAGATTTTGTATGTTTTAACATACTTGCTGTTTTCTGACAAAGTGCTAAGTCTTCTTGCTCCTGAAAGAAAAAAAGAAGTTTGGAACTGAATTGTCCAATATTTTCTACTCTATCATTGCAACAGCCCAAGAAATTTTGTACTTATACAGGAGAGACTCGTTTATGACAAAGAGAAAAACCTTGCATCTCAGTGCTTAAACTACAAAATCTCCACGTAGAATATTATTTCATTGCAAACCTTCATCAGTGCCGTCTTCTCCCATGATTATTTGCATTGAAGAGATAATTTGTTGTGCAACAGGAGGAGACATTGAGCATGCATAGACAGCACTGTGTGATGATGAACGAATATGATGAATAATTTCCTAGGAGAAACGAAAAAAAGCTTTTCATAACAACTTCCTCTTGACAAGTTTGCTTGCTCATATGACATGCAATGAACAAGTACACAATTATTATTCTATCTGATAACAAATCTATCGATTCTTCCACATATTTCAGGAGCTCTCTTGTTCACCTCTGACGCAGCAATATATCCACCAGCAGACCCAAAACTTTTTGTAAACGTTCCCATCATTATATCAATGTCTTTAGTGTCGACGCCATAATAGTCAGCAATGCCTCGACCACTGGGTCCCATTGCACCAATACTGTGAGCTTCATCAAGATAGAGGTATGCTTTGTATTTTTTCTTTAGAGCTATTACTTCAGGCAGCTTCACAATTGATCCTTCCATGCTAAAAAGAACAGTACATCATGTTACAATAAAAGAATGCCATACCATTCAGCAATTGTTAGAGTTTGGACTAAACTGTGGAGAATTTTCTTCAAATGCATTTTAACATACATACCTATACACTCCTTCAACAACAATCAAAATTTTCTTCCATGGTCTGTGAGTACGTGGTTGCCCTTGAATAACAGTACTTCGCAATATTTCTTCAAGATGGGCCATGTCTTCATAATAAAAAAAACATTGATATTTTACCATGCTCTACAAATACACACTTCCTACTGTTTCTATTCATCAAAAGTTGCAGATTGGCAATTGAGAGCCTATATTAAAAATACTTTATAGTCACAGGGTATTTTCGCTTCCATTTTAACTGGAAATTGCCTACTAAAAGTAAAATGTAGTGATAAGGCACCTTGCCATTTCAAGGGTATGTTAACCATTTGAAATTACCATTGTGTTTAAAAACTTTAATTTTAGCTCCAGATAGTCTTGCTCCAAGTACAAGAGAAGAATGATTAAGCTCGTCACTAACAATAACACATTTATTGTCGACCAAAGTTGGAAGGTTTGTTGAATTTGTAGCAAAACCCATTCCAAATACCATTGCTGCTTCTTTCCCCACAAATCTTGCCACTAGTGCCTCAAGTTCAACATGGATACTAAGTGTACCATATTCATGCCTTGTGCTGCAACAGGCAAGGCCGTAATCTCTTATTGCTTGTTCAGAATTGTCTGTACAAGGACCAGATTTTTCAGCAAAACCAAGATAGTTGTACGAACCAAGATTTAAGGCTTTAATTGTCTTTCCGGTGTATCTAGACATAAAAGTTTGTGATTAAACATAACTAACTTTAAAATACAGCAAAGTTCTGCATCAACATATTGGTTTTAAATGGCCTGGAGACTTGACATGGTTGCCGCAGTCTTTGTGTTATCTCTGTATTCACTATTTTACAAACTTGTTCACCAAAGGTACACCCATTAGGCAACTTGCAAAATTGTAAGGTAACAAAGTAATTAAGATGCAATAGACTACCAATTATACTAAACTAACTTCATCTCTACCTAAATGTCCAATTGTTGTCGGCACTTTGGCGTTCCATGATTTCAATTTCTGCCCCTGGTGAGCTGCAAATTGGTCGGTTCCAACAATCCCGAATACGACGATAAAGATTACGTGTGTAGAAACTCTCAAAGCTGGAATATAATGGAACAAAGCCCTACAAAAAACATATTGATGCAGTAAGAGGCAAAAATCTAATTCTGATAAATACTTTTGTCTGGCATTAGACAGAATAAAAGACATAGGTAGGGCACACTGGAATGAACTATTTGCCACTTAATGGGTAGCTAATTAGCAGCCATCCACCGTATTCAAATACAAAAGCCTTCCATTCCCTTTCTGTAATCTGTTCTTACATCATAAAACTACTGCAGACAAATGCATCAAGTTTCGGTATAAGACATTCAACACAGTGTTTCGCGTCGAGTTCTACACTTTATGCCACACTAATTTGTCTTATCCCCAAAAATGACGGGCCTAACTCTTAAATCAAAAGCTTTTGCAACAATAAAAGTTAGATATCACAACATTTAAGCTGGTTGCCCTGCTGCAAGTTGAAGGGAACAGTTTGCTTTGAACACTTAGTTTGTCTTTGTAAGTAGTAGGGAATAAAGACGACTTTGACCGATACCTCTTGTACTTGTGGAGCGTAGGGCGTGTCTGGGGCATATTTCAAATACCAAGTTTGGGCGAGTGTTTACATGGGACAACATTAAATTAATATTTAACTTAAATCAGAGATTATCCGACATATACGAAAATAAAACAAAAGTGTTACACTTTCAAGTGTTGCAAGCATTCCAAAAGATGTCATGAAAACATCAAAATTCTTAATAACGTGACTTTCCACATGCACGCGCTGGATAGTAAACACAAGACAATCTGTTTACACGCAATAAGTTGAAATACTAAAATGCGAGTTTACCAACGTGCAAAAGTGAATGAAACAGCAAAATAAACGATCACAAACCTCGTTGCCTTTCTCTTTAAAGGCATGAGTCTTTTCGAGACCATAATAGCGCATAAAGTCTCGCAGATAGCCGAACAATATCAGAATAGCGTAAGCGCAGTAAGTCATAACAGCGATCCATAAAGGAGTATGTTCGAAATCTTCCAAATTTCTGGCCGCAGATTTTCCATTTTCCAGCCCGTTTTTGTGCATTTCATCGCCATTGCCATGTAGTTTGATATCCTCTTTTTGTTTTCTACCGTTTTCGAGCCAATCAGCGGGCATTTTCACACCGAATTCACACTTATTATTGCAAATCGAAGACAAGGAACTCGTAGGTCTTGTATTCTCGTGAGCAATGATGCATATTCTATTTCCACTCCCCCCTGACTGACTGCATCAAGTTATTCCAAAGTCATTATTTCCAAAACACAGGCGTGAAAATCGCAAATATTTTGTAGTTTTCAAAGACGCAGTGTAAGAAATCATTAGAAAAACGTTTTTAGATACTTTAAAGTTTTATCATATGAACAAGTCTCGAAGTTTTTTGGAATGTATAAAGTCCTACTTTCATTGACAGGGGGGTGAAGACTTTCTCAACTCTCACGCGCAATGAAATCAGTCTAAGATACTAACGGGCAGGTTTATTCCTAGCCGTAAAAAAACTGGAATTTTATATAATAGTCATGTTTTGACAGAAAATAAGTGTAACCTCCTTTTCAAAAGTGCACGTTTAAAATGGCAAATATGTTTCAAATGCAAACGCGAAAAAACGGTTGTAGTTGACGATTACTGATAAATGGTACCTCGGCCTAAATGGTAGTATCCCGTCCGTGTCGAACCACTTTGCCATGGGAACACTAGCGTTCTCAGAGGAGCCGTGCAAAGTTCACCAGCTGCGTCACAATGTCATATTGGAAACACACGATGTTTACTGTGAAAGCAGCAGGAAAGGAGTGGCGCATTCTGATCTGATGCTGCAACGTGTCCTAATTGCACTGCAACATGCATATCGACATGCAGTTAGAACTTATAGTCTTTAAAACGTAGTTTTTTATTGAAAACTTTTCATTTATTTATCTCTACCCTTTTGTTACTATTTCTCAAGTTTGATGACCGTATTTTTTATGATTATCTATAATCCCTATAACGTGTAAATCAACTTTGAATGCAAAACGTTCAATTCTATAATCATCAAAATCGAGATAAAAAAAGACAGATCCAAGTGATATGCGCCAGTTATTGCCCAAGAGTTTTTAGCTGGAGTCAGATCAATAGCCAGAGCCTAGCTCTCTAAATAGTCAATTGATAAACCCATGTAACTGTAACTGCTATCTGCATGTATATTAATTATTGTGCCAGATGTGCTCACCATTTTTATATATAAATATACAGTACATTATATAATGCATTTCCAATGAAAGGCTTCACACTTAGTACTTTAAATTGCTTTAAAAAATTTTTCAACGTATCTTGATAGAAAATGATAGACAAAAACAATGATTTTGCCACTGGTCGCATAGCATGAGAAAGGCTAACTACCAAGCATAACGTTACACACCCAGAGTTCTGCAAGCAAGCGCCGGCAGAGGAATTAAAGATGGCAGCACTAAATCAGGATAGTTTAGCATCAATACAGACCTTAGAATCTTTAGAAATATATATTACTACAAGAAAAAATCCCGGAACTTCTAAGAAGACTGACGGCACTCTACACGCAACTGAATGCAACAAAGTTTTATTTAATTTTCACCTAAATCTACAAGTCAATCTTTTCACCCATATTCGAAAAAGAAAACTTATTAGGTCCCGAACAGAGAATAGTATTGAATAAAAAATAAAAATATTACTAAAACTCAACTATAAAAACATCAAATGTATGTTAAAGTCCTTGATGCGTGTGGTTTTTTCCCTAACAATCACAATCGCAAGCAGTGTGTTCTTCCACAGGTCGAATAACGTCAACTGACATGGTTTCCAAGGAAACAGAGGCCTCACCAGCTTTGATTTTTTCAATCGTATTTCGGTCGGTCTGAGGGTCAAAGCAGTGGTAGGCAGCTTTTTCAAAGGTCTGTCCTTTATTTGGTTTACATCTGTCTGGATACTTGCAACGAAGATAGCGGCCATTGGTCAAGCAAATCTTATCCTTGGGTGCACCAGATTCCAATTTGACGTGTTTTGGCTGCAGTTTGCAATCTGCAGAGAGAGAGAGATACTTCAAGGTCTGATTGACAATTGTTTTCATAGCTGCCGTAAAGGAAAAGTCATATAACCCAGTAAATGGTAAGAGCCCCTTCATTTGCTTTCCACTGAAATTCATACTGACCTTTATCACCACAGGCCTGTCCCTCGACTATCCATTCTCTCAAAAATTCCTTCTTCATCCATTCAGGCATGTAAGTCTTCTGACGCGTCTTCAAATCTGACCATTGTTCACCATCATTGTTCCCACATATCCCCTGGACCCGGTTATGCAACCATGGGGAGAACAGCACTACTGTGGTACTTCCATCAAAAAGACATTCAAAACCATACTACAAAATACATAAAGAGAAAAACGATGGGACGCCAAGTTGTTGCGTGACGTACTCGGGTGTATGGATGTTTTGTAAGTTTATCCCAGTAATTGCCAAACCATATTCGGCAAAGCAAGACCTAAATCCTTGTAGTGTATAATTCACAGATAAATGCTTACTTCACATTTGAAGTACAACTGACTTTTAACCATCATAATTTGTCCAACATCCGCCACTTCATTAGCATCTGGTCCCACATTCACCACTTTTCCATTAGCATAGACAGTCTTGTCTTGATTGAACTCAATTCTGTTGCCATCAACTTCAATCACCAAAACTTGTCGGCCACCCTCAACTTTTCGTAACAAAATCTTCCAATCAGGCGAGTCGCTTCGAGCGTCTTCCGCCAGCACGAACGGACAAGTCCCTATTGAGGAGAGCATTTAGATTTTAGGCCATTTTGTTCATTGAATCGTAAAGGGAGATGATCTGGCGAATTGAGCAAAGCTTCAATTTCTTCAATAATAGCAAATAAAAGAACATGGTCTGGAAGCCTAAAGTTTGGCCTTTTCAAACTTTTTTCCAGGACACCTTATAAATTATACCTGGTAAATCTTCAGAAATAACCACGTTGTCTGTTGTTTCAAAATATTTCGTACCCTTCGCAAGACATGCGCCTAAATAATGAAAATTTGCAAAAATATGGAAAATGAACAAGTCCAACAAAAAATTTGTCAATTTTCAGTGAAGAAGTATATTCACTGCGCAATAATCGACCCGTCAGTGACCTAGTGTCTTCTTGACAGAAAAATGAATGCATTTTAGCGAGAAGTTACAATTCAAGACATCTTATCACAGACTAGAGACTATACAGATATCCGACTGCCATAATTCGCGTAAGTCGGTTTCATGGCCGCTATGTTCCTAGCAATTCACGCCCCCTGAACGCTTGACTTTCGAGATGGCGCCCGGGGGGGTGAAGATCTCTGTTAGGGCACTTGCTAGGAACATGGCGGAAACAGGAAAAAGGACTTACACCAAAATCATAGACTTCACGCCTGAGTCGGATATCTGTATTGTCTTTAATCTATAATCTTATCCTACCATAATATTTCTTGATCTTCTCAAATGTAGTCTTGGGGCGGAAGCTTTCCATGGGAATTGCTAGACCTTGATTGATGCGGCGAAGTTTCATGGTTGGTGTTTCCACGAAAATATCCATGTAGAATTTGTTGAGTAGTTCAAACGTCATTTCAGCGCGGTGCTCTGTGCCATCGTGGCCTCTAATGCCGAAGAAGCGATGCAAGTAAGCGATCCACGATGGACGCTTTGTCAACAGGTAGTCCTTGACCCATTCCGGTAACTAAATAACAACAGCAATTTCTTTTTGAATGACACACATATTTTGAGTACGTACCATCCCTGACCTTAAAATAGACACTCTTAACAGCCTAAAAATTGGTATAACTCCTGACCTTGCTCCATGTGTTAATAATTCGTAATCTCTGTCCTTCATTCTCGACCAGGAATTCATTACTCATTTCCCCATTCGCGTCATACTCAGTGTTTATATTCAGTCTATCTTCTCGTGAATAATCAATGGTTGTGTTAGCTGCACACTTGTCTGGGCATTTCTTACTTTGTTGCTCCCACTTTACATCACAAGCGCACATCTTTCGATTACAATTTGGTTTTACACTCGCGTACATGTCTTTGACTTTACTAACGATCCTTGCCTCACCGTACCCTTGGTATTTATCTAAAAAAACACGTTAAAGCCTGGTTTTTACTTGAAACTCAAGAAGAAGTGAGATATTAAAAGAAGACTTCTGCTGTGAAGGTTACAAAAACAAAGCGAAAAGAGGTATTTTTGTTCTGCCTTGGTTTATGCTTGGGGTCTTATGCTGGTACTTATATCGATGCTTATGTCCCAAACTTGATTCCATTGCTTGAAGTATGCGAATGGTGGTCAAACTCAAGAGTGATATCTTTTTAAGAGCAAACAAATCAAACTAATTCTCACTTGTTATGTGTCCTGCAACATACAAGACTGCTACACGAATAATGAAAAGCATTAGGTACCTTGATTGTTTTGGGTGTAATGATAGTTAGCCTTGAACTTAACAGGAGTGTTAATGTCATCTTTCTTGAGTAGAACATTGACTTTAGTCAAACAGGCGTAAGGGAAAACAGGTAAACGTTTCAATCGAAGATATTCCCTATCAACCAGACGACCATTGTAACACACTTTCAAGTTTATGAACTTTTCCGCGTAGCAGATGTCATGGGGAACCTGGGAAATGGAAATAGATATACCGTGTTTATTCGACTAACCATTCATTCTCGAAAATTAGCGCCCACTTCAATGACGCGCCCCTTTTAAAGTTTGAAAAATTTAATAAGCACCCACCTTTGAATAAGCTTGAATATTGTTAAAACATAAGCAATGGAAGCTCTTAATGGTCTTATTTGTTTTTTCAAACTAACCTGTATCCAACCACGGTCCCTCAATTCCAGATCAATATCAAACCATTGTGCGTCTCCAGCAGTCAATTCCTTTCGCATGAAACCTTGTATTGCAGGCCTGGGAAAAGATGGTTACAATATACTTGTGGGACCAGTTATTCGACAGTTATCCGGATAGCGCTATCCAATGAATAATGAATTTTTCAACGTTCATAAAATTGGACAAAACATGTCGAAACTTCCATTTCGGCTAGCGATATAAAAGTATTGGAGACTATAACCTATTGATATTAGTCGTAATTTAAGGTTTTAACGATCAATGGAAAATTTTACGAAGGCTATAAATATTGCTATTTAGTGGATAGCGCTGTCCACGTTTCGAACAGCCGGCCCCTATAAATTGATCTTGTGATTACCGAGTTTCATTAAAACATCCTGCATGGCAAGACAGCAGATGATGTTCATATCACAGTTATCATAATAATTTGATAATATGTAATAAAAAAACACAAACAAGTGTGAATAAGTTTGATTTGCTTGCTCTTACTGGGGGTGTAAACTTATGACCTTGATTTGCTGCTCGGTACAGCTTACCTAACTCTAAACACTTACTTCGTCTCTAGCCACCGCTGGTCAGAACTACTGATAGGCGCATCCAATTTGAAACCATTTTTCGTAACGGTTAGACAGAAGTCAATATTTGGTGACGTATAGACTTCTTGTCGAAGCGTTACTCCAGTTTCGAAGATTGGTAGGCAAGCTCCAGCCCTGATGTGCATATGAGCAGAAATGCTACAACAGGAATGATAACAATAGTAAATATAAGAACAAGATATAAGCCGCTTTGCCGTTATTAAAAATGTGCTATAAGGGAAAACATTTGCAGGGCATGTTTGTGAATGTATGCAAGACCCGCGCGAGCAAAGCGGTTGTAACAAAACATGACTTTCAATATGTCCGCGCGGCCCACGCGGGCAAAGCGGTTGCAATGAAGAATAATCCTAAGCTAAGCTTTTGAGCAAATGCATATATGTTTCAAAAACGTTACTTACGTTGGCTTGAGGTTGACATTCGCTTTAATTTCATCAAATTTGGAAGTCAATAACTTGGGTTCACCAGATACACTGAAGTCCATGGATCCCTTCGCAACCGCAGAGTACGTGCTCGTGTATTTGTATGGAATACCAATTAAGGTAGGGGTCAAATAACGTTTCTCATTGACAATATGCGCTCTTGTGAAAGGCATGTTACATTTGATCTCATTTGCTGTGAAGGTGCAGTCTGAAAAGTACAAAAGAGTTTCACTATTGACAGTCCAGGTGATCCGACCGTGAGTAAAAGCTTTTTTCTCTCATTTCCCTTCATGAAATTAGTCCAAACTTCGTAAATATGTTTGGTAGTGAAAAAGACAAGTCCAGTGCAAATTTGAGAGCAAAATACAACGTACTTTGTGAGATAAAGAAAGCAGTCCCAGTCTTTTGCCGTGATTTCAGATTACGTAGGTATCGTTATATTAAAACTTCATGTAAGTCTTTCCGAGTGATAGTTACGATAAGCAATGTAGTAATGTAATGTATGCCCAGGCTGTTAGACGTACTCGTTTAGATGAATGCCTTGAAAGTCTTTCCGAGTGATGGCTATACCATAGCAACCAAAGTAGGAATGTAATGTGATGTAAAGTAATGTCATGTGGTGGGATGTTCTCGGGTGGATGCAAATTACTTTCTGCGAGTGATAGCCTCGAAATGACTAGCAGAATCAGTCAAAGATGTCAAGAGATTTAATGATTTTAATCATATACTTACGTCCCTCTTTGGTAGTTTTTTGACCAAACAAACCATCTTTGATAATTTCCAGTAAATCATTCTCAGATATATGACGGTTGCTCGTCTCTGAGCCGTATAACTTGTAATATGATTCCCATCTAGGAGGGAGCTTTTCCTAAAGAAAACCAAACAATTCTAAAAACAGAACAGGAAATGACACAACAGCACACGAAACGACACGAAACGATACAACGAACACCAACGCAATATTTGAGACAATTTTCCCCACCCCTATGTCAACTTTCTTTTGATCGTCGCGAGGAGGACGTTCGGTGGTGGCACCAAAGAGATATCTAAGGATATCTATGGATCGTTTTTGTCGGTTTCCTTTCGGTCCCAAGAATGGCAGAATCAGGTCATGAATACCTTGCATACGCATTCCAAACTGTGAAAATATATTGAATATAACATAAGTGAAACATGTACAACATTTACAACTTGTACAATCCCTGACCTTATCATAGACACTTTAAATAACTCGAATACTACTACAAATACGTACAATCTTGACTATGATACAAGTGCATAAAACATTTTACCTCAACGAGATCTGCAGAGACTCCAGGCATGTTCATTTTCACCTTAGCGTGCGTGTGTCTGGGAATGAAGCTTTGGGGACCATTAATCTTGCTCAATCTTAACTCAGCCACGAGGTTATTACCTACAACAACAGACACATACTTAGTTTTCAGATTTTTAAAACTCATGAAACTTCTTAAAGAAAAATCGTTCGTTGTGCATTCGAGAAAATGAACTAGGACCGGCTGCGCACGAAAGATGGACAGCACTATCCACTCGATAGTGGTTTTTTCAAATTTCTAAAATTGGACAAAAGACAACGAAACATTCGTATAGGCCAAAGAAGTAGACATAGCCGTCTGTAATCTATGAGTATCGATCGTAATTGTTTTAATAACGATCAGTGGAAAACTTTACGAATGTTTAAAAAATCACTATCCAGTGGATAGCGCTCTATCCACCTTTCGAACAACCGGCCCCTAGTCAATAAAGTTATCCATATTCTACCTGCATCCAGTGGATAATTGAGTCCCTTGGAGTATGAGAAGACCTGGAATGTGATCGCACGGGGTATGACACGAAGTAGAAGCCGAGCACGAGAAGACCTGGGGCGAGCAAGAAAAATGTTTCATATATGACAAATTGACGAGTGAAGAAAAAAAACCCAAGACTTTGGTCGAGACTTGAAACCATTTCTCCAATGACTCTGTCTTCACCATGCACAAGTTTGTATAAACAAGAACAAATATACACAACAAAGACTCCTCCTGTCAAATCTATGTCAACATAAAAAGTAGTCCAGTGTGTTTATAAGCTCAGTGACTCACTTGACGATATCGATGTTATCGTATTGAAGCGAAGTGCGCAGGTCACTGGCAATGAACGAAATGAGTTGGTTACTGCGAGGTCCTCGACCAGCGGATTCACGCGCAATGACAGATGCGATCATTTGACAAGTCAAAAGACTTGCGTCACTTTGCATCAAAATCTTGTAGCAAGAGATTCGTAATTCAGGGTCTTCTACTGGGTTGGCCAGGAATGGCATCAACTTACGTCGCACCTTGAAACAAAAAGTTTCTATAAGCGAAACTCCGTGTACAGTAAATAAGAATAAACGCTTTGACGCAGTCTGAAAACATATTTCCAATGACTATGGCTTTACCGTTCACAAGTTTGCAATAAACATGAACCAGAAAATAGAATAAAGACATTGGTCAAAGTTTTCAAACGTTAACCTCAACGACTATACATATCTTCACCTGGAGAGGCTGAACTCTGGCCATATGTCTCATAGCCCAGATCGCTTGAACTTTAACGTGAAGAGGCGAAGTTGAATTGTAAAGAATATCACACACAACTTTGAAAACATCTTGAGTAATCCAGCCAGCATTTCCAACAGTCTTTAGGAATGTGATTAGTTGTTCGTCTTGTTTTTCCGTTTGTTGCATGGCTTGTCTGAGAATCTTTAAAAGTGCAGTAACATTATATATGTGTCTGCAACTGTTTTTCATTTTTAGCTGACAAAATACTTTATAATCTCACTGGATGCCCTCAAAAGTTTTGGTATATGAAATTTCCATCTATCTACAAGATATTTAGCTCCCAAGCGACTCTAAAACACGAAGCTAAAGGGTCAAAAAGAGCGTTCAAATATAGATCATATTTCGGTGGCTTGGCGTTCATGGCGGTTTTCAATTTGGCTTCAAAGATGGCGGCGAAGTTATCATTCCAGTCTTTTAGAGTTCACTGGCCTATCTACATGTTGCTCGGTAATTTTTTGACGACTTATTGAAAGCAACTTTTTGCAGTCGAGTGTTTTGGATCAATCTTAGTTATGCTTTTTACGTTTATACAGGCAACTCCAACAATAGACTACATTTTGATTACGACAAAAAGAATGAAACCGATCAACACAACTAGGAAGAACATCATAGCGTTATTAAATTGCGAGGTTTGCTTTAGAAACGTTGTAAAGTCACGAAAATACAGTCCTGTGAAGTTTGCAAATTTTGTGTATGTCTGTTCACATAGGTATAGTGCTGGCCCATTGAACGAAAAATACAAGAAACGCTACCTCTAATAGTACTGTCTAATAATCAATGGACCTTTAACCTTATAGACAAAATTTCAAAAAAGTTTGAACTAGGAAAATATTTTACCACAGCCTGAAAGAGCATCCTGAATTTAGTAAAACTGCCAAATTTGGTTGCAAAACGTTGTAAAATAAGGAAAATATAGCCATGCAAAGTTGGCAAATTTTGTATATTTTTCCATTACGCGCGCCGTTCGAGA